>JARHVA010002901.1:1492500-1740000 GCA_037957365.1 Torreya grandis
TATGCCTCCTCCTACCAACCTTAAGCAAATATATAGCTTACAAGGAAAGCTTCAATCCATTCACTATTTCATTTCCCAGCTTCTAGACTGTTACCAACCTTTCCACCACCTTCTAAAGAAGGATGTCTCTTTCAACTAGATTATCAATTGTCAAAAAACCTTTGAATCACTCAAATAGTACCTTTTTTCATAACCTATCCTCACCCCTCCTAAGGATTACCACCCCTTTTACCTATATATCTTTGCCACTAACCATTTCTTAGGGGTAATGTTGGCTCACTGATATGAACAACATAGAAAACAAGCTGTATACTACATTAGAAACATGCTTGTATAATACAAGATTCAGTATACCCATACTAAGAAACTATACATAGCCTTGAATTTTATTACCACAAAACTCTACCACTACCTTCTTAACCATAAAACCTATGTCATAACCAACACTGACCCACTCAAGTACATGCATTCCAAACCATACCAAAACTAGTGTATGGCCAAGTGGATTATGCTATTATCAAAGTGTGATCTTGAGTTTCTTCAACAAAAGTTAATTAAATGGAAAGTCATTACTGACTAATTGGCTGAAGTGCCTTTGATAGATCACCAACCTCCTCTTAAATTTTTAGATGAATCCATCATTACTCTTTCTTGAGAGGACATAACCTACCAAATGACTATGTTCTTCAACCTATCAAAGTGCCAACATGGTGGGGGAGCTAGTATCATATTTATCCCTTTTGATGGTAAACCCCTTCCTCTATCCTTCAAACTTGATTTTGAATACACCAACAATATAGCTGAGTATGAAGCCCTAGTCATAGGTCTCCAAATTGCTCTAGCCTTGGGAATTAAGATAATCAATGTCTTTGATGATTCCTAGCTCGTGGTCAACTAGGTAAATGGTTCCTGTCAATGTAATAATGATATCTTACAAAAATACAAACTTTTAGTTGACAAACTCTTAACATCATTCAAATATTACCTAGTCTAATCTATTCCCTAATCTACTAATAAATTCACCAATACAATGGTTTGCCTTGCTTCCCAGATCACTTCTCATCCCTCCAAATCTAAAATCTTTATCACCATTCATCATTTTACCACACCCTCTTATAACCAATCCAACCTTCCTACCATTTTTAGTGTGGAGGAATCCCCATCTAAAATTTGGTATAACCAAACTTTTAACTACCTTAACTGAGGCATCATTCCTGAAGAACATTGTTTAGAGTACCTCTTGTTACACCATACTAGGGGGAATATTTTACAAATGTGGTTTTTATATTCTCCTTCATTTATTATGTAGCTATGAAGCTTCCCATGCCATCAGAGAAAAGCATGATGGGATCTATGGGGTACACTTTAGTAGTCTAGCAATCACTAAATGTATCCTTTGCCTTGGTAACTATTGGCCCACCCTCAACCAAGACTATTGTGATTATGTAAAAAAGTGTGTTAAATGTCAATAACATGCTAATTTACATCATGCACCATCCAATGGCCTCCAAATATTTAAATACTTTTAGCCTTTCATAATGGGGGCTTGATCTCATTGGGGAAATCAACCCCCATTCTTCGTAGTGGCATAGCTCCATCATCACAACCACTAAATATTTCACCAAGTGGGTAGAATTTATTCCTCTTATCTCAACCAAAATGGAGAATATTGTCAACTTTATCAACCATCATATCATCTATCACTTTGGTGTTCCTTATAAGATCATCATCAATAATGGAAAATCTTTTAAAAACAAGAAAGTCCATATGTGATGCATTTGGAATCAAGTTAAACTTTTCCTTACCTTACCATCCATAATAAAATGGATAAGTGAAATCCTCTAAGAAAATGATAACCAAAATAGTTAGCACTTTAGGTCAGGATTCAAACTTACACATCTTATTTGCTTTATGGGCCTATCACACTAGCATTCAAACCTCTATAGGTGATACCCCTTTCTCTCTAGTCTTCAAAGTAGAGGCAATCTTACCTCTTGAAGTCAAAAATCCCTCTCTTTGCGTATCTTTACAAGATCTTATTTTTGAAGAAGATTATCATCAACACTATTTAGCTCAGATTGAACTACTTGATGAACATTATTTAGCATCCCTCACCCACCTCCATATCTATCAAGAGCATATCAATCATGCCTATAACAATCACCTTAAATAATGAGACTTCAATATCATAGACCTCATCCTAAAGGAAAACCAACATGTAACCAACATGGAGAAAAGTAAACAAGGCAAGTTTGTTCTCAATTGGCTTATACCCTACATCATTACCCATAAGTATGGATTAAGAGATTATCATTTTTCCTCTCTTGAAGGCAAACCAGAACCTAAGCCTCTCAATGCTTCACATCTACATCCATTTTTAAAAAAATAAGAATCAAGCTCACTCTTTTTTTCTAACTTAAGCTCATTCCTTGATTATGAGATTTTAACCTTTACCCATCTTCTTCCTCTACTTTTAAGGACAATTGATTATAACATAGAACCATGTGATTAATAGTCAAAGTCATATCCTAATCCTAAATATAGGTACCATATCTCTGCCCATAACATGGTTCTCATGGATACTTTTCATCTCTAACAAGATGGAATCCCATGGTCACTATCTCTCAAAACCATGCCTCTTCACATATCATTAACCTTATTGTGTTAATGTATTGCTGTCATAACAGTAAACCTCCAAACATAATTAGATTTTTTCATGTCTTAAAACATCAAATCCAAAAGCAATTTCGATACCAAAATATTACTTGGGTCAATATCTTAAGCATTGTAAACTGCTCCCTTGAAGGACAATTTCCCAAAAATAAAATAATAATTACCAAATATAAGGTAGATTGATCCCTTTAAGGATAGTTATCAAAGATAATTAAACAAAGCTAATAAACTTATACCACTCCCTTAAAGGATGGCTAAGTTAACAAAGCAATTTATTGGAAACTTCCTTCATTGATCAGCTTCCCATATACAATAATAAAGCAGAAGACCCACTACCAAAATCAAAATAAAAGCAAAATAATCTAAAGCTGTAATTAGCTCTCAAGCAGCATAATAGGTGGAAGCCACAATCGGCTTTCACATATAGACTTATTGCATTGATCATTCTACATATATCATATAACATGGATTTATGTATTATCATTCTTGGATCACCTATAGAAAGGGAAAACTAACCCAAATAAGGTTACCATACATATTACCCATTATCCTTCACACTATCTATCACCCATCTTACCTTTATACTATCTATAAATTAGGGGATTTGGAGCTTACTTAACACACTTTGATCAAGAATCTTTTTTATCAACCAATGCATGCTAATGCAAGTCATTAAAAAAGCTTATGTTCCTTAAACTAGTCCAACTTCAGGTTTTATTTTGTTTTATCCTTATTAACAAATAGGTATTATACCTCATTTCTTGTTCTCTCATCATTGAGTCATGTATTCTATTAGACCCATGTCTCATGATTTTTCATCTAGTATGGTTATCTAACCTACTTATAGGCCACCACTATCATCCATCAAATTATCATAACCCTAACCATAAATAACATCAAAACAACATTAACGTCAAATCCCTATTTATGATTAATCAACCCACCTTTTGGAGATACCTTTCTCTACAACATCAACCCATCTTTAGCACACACCCTTTCTCTACAAACCTTCAACAAAACTAGACCATTTGGTCCATCAAATTGGGGTAACCCATTTGAGCACCATTCTCCAACCCTTGTTGAATTACATTGGCTTGATGTCCATGGACTAGTAGGCACTACTTGACTTCTAAGGGTAGTTTGGCCACTAAAAACTAATTACCCTCCCCTTTTTCTTCTCATTAATTTACATTGCTAATAATGCTCTCTTGTTTAGGTCATCCCATGTCAGGGAAGCTTTGGATTCTTCCTAGCATCCTTGTATTTTAACATCATCTAATAATTTCTCTTTGTTTTTCCCCCATTACTAGGAGAACTACATTGGCCTGAGGTATTTGTAGACTATGTAGGCAATGCTTTATTACTGAGGTCAGCTCAACTACATCCTTTATTTTATTTTCCCTTCTCACCTAATATATTTTCCTCCACTTCTCTACCTATCTCTTCACCACATCCCTCCCTTCAACTTGTCAATCTTATTTAACCATTTTTTCAGATTATCAATCCCTTTTAACATAAGGATTGATAACCTTCCTCATTGACCCTTCTTATCTCCCATAAATCCACCATCTACTTTTCTTCGTTGGCCTCCCCATTACCTTTCCTTGTGTATGCTTTGTGGCTCACTCCCCCACCCACTTTTCATGTTTTTTATCCCTCTCTCCACTTCTTACCAACCTTTCCTTTTAGCCCATTTGTTTTATTACACCATCTTCATTCTTTCCCCTTACCCTTAGAAACTTGTCATTCCCTCTTCCTCACTCTCTTTTCCTCACCAATTCCACATCATCATGTACCTCTTGAATACTTTCTATTTATTTTATTATTTTATTGCATCCCCCACTTTTTCTTTATGTGTGCCATCATTCTCTATCGATTTACATCTTCTCACCTTTTCCATTTTCCATTCTTCTTTTTTTCCTCTATAACTAGCTTTTAATCAGGTCTCCATCCCTTGAGAAACCTTCCATAATTACCCTTTTCTTCTTATCTATTCTCACCTTTGCACTTTGCATTCCCATTTTCCTCTTTCCATCTCGATACTCACTTATCTTTTGCATCTATGTGAGTGTCCATGCTTTATATCCCTGCTTCATTTTTTTTCTTTTCATCCATGATCTTCATCCCTTATTTTCATCTCACTCCCTTTCATTGTGTTCCCCTATTTCTTCACCACTTCACCACTTTTTTATCGTTTAAATCTCTTCTAATCACCCATTCAGCTTGTCAATCTCTTTTAACAAGCTAATTGCAACATACCTTATCTTTTTAGCTTCTTATCTACCCATCATTTGCTTCCCCTTATTTTTATTAACCTCTTTCCCATTTTCCATCCCATTCTCATCTCCAACACCACCATCAAATTTTCTTCATTGTTCCTCTCCTTGCCTATAATCATCTATGTTTACTCGATCAAGTCATCACCTACTTATTCACTCTCATGTCATCCTTTTTGTGTCCTCATTTCCCTCCTTTTTCTTCCTATTTCCTTTTCTTCTATGTGTTTCCTTGTTTTTCATTCTCATCACCAACTACTTTCTCTTTAGTCTCTTTTAGACCTCTTTTCAATTTTTTCATGACTTACCATATTTCTCATCCTCCCCTTGCCCTTCATGATTGTTACACTTCTCTCCCCATCATTTTCAATTCTCCAATATATCATTATTTTAGTACATTCCTCAAACCCCCATCTTCTACCTTTTATTTTTTTACTCTTTTCTCCATTTTATTTCATTTTTCTCATCTCCCTTGATGACATTCTTTATTCTTCTTGACCTTCCTTTTTTCCTCCTCCATATCCATGCTTGGTTCCTTCCATCCTTTTCCATATTTGTCTTTATTTTTGACCTTGTTGTCTTCTCTATCTATCTCTTCATCCATCTCTTGGTCTGCCTTTATCTCATCCCTTGTTAGATCTCCTTTATTTTCTCCCATTAGCACTCCATCTTCTCACTCATTAGAGTGTGGTCACTATTCATATTGCTTATATGTGCATATACATGTTTTCTTCCTCATGTCCTCTACTCTTTTTCTTTAATGCATGAAATCTTGTCAATTTTGTTGCTTTAGGGCATCCATTTATTCCTTCATTGTCTTTGTCTATTATGCATGGTTATTCCTTTTGTACCTCTCCAACTACTCCCTTCACCATATCCATCACCTCTTCCCCCTTTAAATCCTATACACATTTTGAGTGTACTTGATAGAGTGTGATTAACACACCTTTTTTAATCCTTCAAAGCATGATCATGTGATGCATTCATAGGACTTATGTTCATTAAGCCAATCCCACTTTGGGTTTTTTTTTTGTCCTTGTCAAAGAAGAAACATCGTACCCTTTTCTCATCCTAATGTGCTTGGTTGATGTTTTCATTATGACATTTGTCTCTTGATTATATTCTTCACTTTACCATTCTAGTTTTGTCCATTGCCTTACCTCATCTACTTTACTTTAAGTGAGACTACAATAACCATAACCATAACATTCATGAGTACCCACATAACCCTAACCATAATAACATTCAAAAAATGACATCTAACACATTTTATACATGTTTACAATAAGTTGTGCAATATTTTATTTAGGGTACAAGGAGTCATACATCACATACAAAGTTATCACACTATACACACATCATCTAAGGTATCTACATACATTATTTTCCTACCTAAGCATTAGGTCGATTATCTGGTGACTCTATATTTGTGTTCAAACATATTTCTACTTGATTTCTCCCTAAACTAAAATCCATAACATTCCCTGTATAAATAGTTACTAAATGGCATACTTTATTCTCTTCATCTACATGCATCCCCATAGGGTGAGAATCATATTTCACTCTAGGTCTTTCACCTTGCTCGATCGTCATAACCATTACATCCCTATGCTTTCATTATTTTGCTTAAATAGGTGACACTTTTTGTTTCCTCAATACACATCCCCCTAGATCATAAGGGTTCCCTCCATAGATGGGCCAAGGGTCATGTTGCTTAGCCCTACATCTTATGCAGCAAAATTCTCACCTTCTTCACTACTAAGGAGGTAATAATTTAGGCTCAAGCTCAGTGTATAGGTGCCTTTCCTCTTATTATTGATTTAATAGTATTTCCATTACATGTTGAATTATCTGGTAGATATGCACATTCACCATATTGATTATTTTAGGTCATGGGGGTTGTTGATTGTCTCTACCATTATTCCCATTATTCACCATCTTTAACCTTGTGTAGTTCTCTACACTATCTGCAACCTGCAAAACCAAATAACTTAATGATAGACATTCATCCTTAGCATAATTATTTAAATAGAATGCTTGACCATTCTTCTTCACTGACATGATTATCCATTCTATCGATAATAAGGGTCTTATGATGTCATTGATTCCCTTGAATAGTCTTCCCACTTGAAATGGTCATGTCTAATTACCTTTTTATGTAGACACATAGCTCTCAATCCAACTAGCCATTTTGATAAAGTCATTATGTACCATCATGATGTCTTTTTGTTTCCCTTATCATCTAATCTGCATTTGATGTCTTTGCTTGCTTTGTCATCTTGTGGGCCTAGTGGTCATTTGCATCATTATCACCTTTGCCTTGGTTGACATAAATTGGCTTCTAGCCATGGGCTACTGTACTGGTCATGCCTTCAAAATTTCCATTGTTTCTAGTGGTGATAGCTTCCAAATACTTACTGCTATAATCCCATTGTTCCATGTCCTAAACTTATGATTTTTGAATATGATAGTCTTTTCTTTGGTGCCACCTAATGAATCATCCATCATAGGTGAATGACTATCTTATCCAGCTATATAACCAATATCTTAAACCATGTAGCTTCTTATTAGTAGTGCCTCTTTTGAGTAGAACCCAAAGTCATTGGTTATGAGGTAATGGGATTGAAGATGTAGACATAGACACCTTTTGCCCATACTAGCTATGTAAATCTTGAGTAAGTAGTCCATCCTCCATTACTCACCATGCTGCTAATTTTCTACCTTATAGAATCTACTTAACCATCAAATAAATTATTTTCAAGTCATCACTTTGATATTTCTCTTAAAACTCAACTTGTAGAGATGATGACCTTTTGCCAACAAGATTATGTAGATCCTGATAGATGCCCATCTCCTAAAACTTGGCTCATAGTGATAGATGCCATCACTGTGTTTATACCCTCACATAATTTTAGAAGGTGTAACCTCCTCATGAAGTCACCTCTTCTTGGGATTAGCTCCATCATAGGACATTTATGGTGCTTAGCCTTTTGTTACCCACTTATTCATCCTACCTTTCACATCTATGTTTTATACTCTTAATGCATGTAGGATTATTATGGTGACTATACACCAATCTACACCATGACACCTCACCATTATAAAACTATCAACCTAAACCTAACCATGTGGTATATCACATTAGGGCAACCCATCTAAACTCCACTAGAGAACTACATTGGGCCTAAATTTATTTTGGATATTTTTTCCATAGAACTATATAGGCAACATCCATTTGGCCTAGTGTATTTAGAGTTAGCTCGACCACCCCCTACCAACCCATCCCCACCCATTCACCTTTGTCCACCTTGATAATGGTCATTTTGACTTGAACTATTGCATATTTTTGTGACAACATTGCCTTGGTCCTTTTAACCACACTGACCAATATTTCCATGTTAAACATTTGAATTTTCAACACTTAGTGCATGACCAAACCATCTATGTTTTTCAAAAGAGCACTTCTGAATTCAAATACTTATAAAAACATGAACCTTATCTAAGAGAATAACAAGTGTGATTAACCATAGTTGTGATCACATGGTACATTGGTCACTTGTCTCTTAGAATTTGAATCTTATTTTACCAATATTGGCAAAAAAAATTATGTGTGATCTTGGCTATCACACTTAGTCATATTTTATGTACACATTTGCATTTCAAATACTCAACCCTTTTTTTCACCAACCTCTTATCAAGCCTATACCTAATTATTCTTTTCCTCATCAAATTTTGGTTTGAGGGGGAACACCTCCTCCCATACTTAGGGCATCTTGGCCTTTGACCAAGTGATCCATTTTTGTTTTGTATCTTGTTAATTCAAAGCCACATAACAAAAAGGGGTAAAATGTAGATACTAAAAAACTACACATTTGTAATTCTAAATGTTTGAATTCCTTAGGCCCACCCTAGGTCTGACATAACCCCTCTTGACCCTTAACCCAACCCTTCTTAACCTATTCTAAGTCACTATTCAAAATCATTAGTCACTATCAGTATTCATTGTGGGACCCACTATCATTACTCATGGTGACATGGCATGATGACATGGTAGGTGATTTAATAGTGATATGGAAAGTGACATGGATTGAAAGTGATGTGGATTAAATTGGGACATCATACCACACTTGGGACCCTCATCCAAGGTGCCTAATGACATCATTAAGCATCAAAAGGGTCCCCCTTTTGAAGTATGGAAAATTTATCCATGAGGAGGCCATCATTCAACATCATCCTTTATCTTCATGCATGAAAGTAGTTAAAAAATATGTGGATCAACTCTTTAAGCACTTAGAATAAAACATAAAAAGGTGATGAAAAGTCTTTTGGACTCATTTGGGTCCATTTTGGACTCTTTAGCAAGGTGGGAGACAAACCAACCAAGTGGGATACCTATTAGCTAAGTGGGAATCTCACCCCCCTTGTCTTTAATGACCACTTATGATCCCACTTGGAAAATGAAACCACATTCTATGGGTCACCTCCTTAAGTACTTAGAATAAAATAGAAAAAGGTGATGAAAAGTCTTTTGGATGCATTTGGGTCCATGTGCATGATCCCCATTTCATTTTGGACTCTTTAGCAAGGTGGGAGACAAACCAACCAAGTGGGATACCTATTATAGAAGTGGGAATCTCACCCCCTTTTCTTTCATGAACACTTATGAGCCCACTTGTAAAATTGTGCCACATTTCACTATTCCACTCCTTTGGTATGTTTTTTGACATCAAATGCTATAAATCCCCCCTTCTCCTTTACCCATGGTAAAGTGGATTTTTGGTTAATGAATTCATCTTTTAGATTTTCTACTTTTGGAGGAGGCCACTTATCCTAAATAAAAATAGCATTAAGTAATGAAACTCTATCAAAATCATCACAAAGCATCAACAACAACATTAACATCTTCAAGCCACTTCTTGAGGTAATATTTGTTTTTATCATTTTATTTCAATTTATTTCTTTCCCATTGGCCTTCTCTTCTCTTGTACTTTTAATATATTTGACTCCCTTTAACATTTTCCTTTGTCCCTTTATCCCTTTACTCTCTTTGTCATCTTCATCTCAGTATTTTTTACCCCATTGCCTTATTACAATCTTCACCATTGATCCCCTTCACCTTATTATCCTCTTAAACACTTATCTCTTTGGCTTCTTACCATCTCCCCTTTGCCTTCTTACCATAATTTACCCCTTTATCCATTTACCAATTTTTTCATTTACCACCCCCAACCAAATTATGCATTTTACCCTTATCAAATTACCAAACCAAAACCACAACCTTGCTCTTGACTAAATTTTCAGCATTAGTTACTTTTATTTAGTCATTATTTTAACAAAGCACTTAACTTCTTTGTTTTAATTTAAGTTATTTGTTATTATTTGTTATTTTGAGTTTTAGTTTACTATTATTTAATGTAAGTTATTTCATTTTTATTTATAAGCTTAAGTGTCTAAAGTAGGTGGATTGACCGCCTCTTAGAAAGCTTTCACTTCTAGGACCTAGCTCACGCTAGGCAATCCACCCATCTACTTGTCTAAGAAACAAGTGTGTTTAAGTATTTTATTATTTACAGGTCTTCTTCCCTATCCAAAGAAGAGTTCTCAAAAAATTTGGACTTTAACGAGCACATGAAAAATAGGTATTCTTCTATAAACCCGTTAACTAGTTTCTTTCTTTTCAAAACTAAGGAAAAGAAAAAAGAAGATAGAAACACCTTGTACACATGGTGTCGAATGGTGACTTGGAGATACAAGCAAGCCTTTTATTGGTGACTAACATAAAATCTAAATATCCCCTCCACTAATTAGTGTACAATCTCATGTTCTACTAGGTAGTCTGAGATGTAGTAGGATAAGAGAAGGGGCACTTTGAAAATTCCTAAAACTTGAATTATAGTGTCCTCCTAGTAATACCAGTAGTCACCAAAGGAATAAATGAAAACCATGATTTCTACAAGGAATAGTGAACAAGCATTCCAACTCAAGATTTAGAAGTGTTAACAATAAAAGATCACATAATGAAGCTATAGATAAATGATCGCAAAGCAAGTGAATCAAGTGTTATTCAAAAATATGATATTTCTAGTACAAAGAAAATATCTTGTATAAATAGTCACAACAAAACACAAAACTAGTCTAACTAACTAATGTAGGATAAATCCTCACATAGGACAAACTAACAAAAGGATGAAATAGCTAGTTAATACATTAGAAAAATGTGAGAAATACATAAAATACATAATGTAACACCCCTCTTCAAGTGAATCTAGGGGCTAACAATAGCCAAAAAATAAATAATGGCATATCCATAGTATGAGTCCTAACAACTAAGCCTGATAAGGTACTCATGTAAAATATGTATTCATGAAAGGAAGAAGGAATATATCTTCATGAACACCCCCCAAGAACAAATTTTGAAGCCCCAATCATGCCACACAACTCAAGGAAATGATGTGATGAAAAGGATTCATGAAGATGTCTATAACTTGTTATTGAGTTAGAATGTACTCTAAGCTAAGAAATCTATCCTAAATGTGCTGATGAATGAAGTGCATATGTACCTCAATGTTTTTGGTATATTTATGTTTAGTTGGGTTGAGAGATATGTGAATTGTACTCTAGTTTTCATACTAAAGTACAGTGGGTGAATCCTATGTGAATCCAAACTCTATCAATAACTAACAAAGCAAAAGAATCTACTAACTCATTATAATTATTTTCTTGTACTTAGCCTCTATAGATGAAAGTGAAATAGCCTCCTACTTCTTGCAAAACCAAGAAATAGGTGAAGAACCAAGACAAAATATGTATCTAGAATTGGAATTCTTTTCATCAAGAGAACCTTCCCAATCTGAATCATTATACCCAACTAACTGAGTAGAACCCTAGTGTAGTGTAATCCAAAATGAGTAGTGCCTTATAGATATCATAAAATCCTCTTAGCATCTTGCCAATGATGGTCATGTGAAAACCTATATACAAGCCTAACTACAAAGGCAATATCAAGTTAATTATGGGTTAAATATATAAGAATCCAAACCATCTGCCTATACAATGTAGGATCACAAAGTGGAGTAGTACAAGTAGTGAGAGTCACTCTAGAATAAAAAGGAGAAGGACTTGACTTGCAATCAACCATGACAAAACACTAAATAAGATCAATGGTATTCTTTTGTTAGCTCAAATAAATCCTTGTATTTGACTATGAAATTTGTAAACCAAGGAATAAATGAAAAATACCAATATCTATCATGTCAAACTGTGTTAAAAGTGCATACTAAATAGTCTAAATCTAAGATGAGTATTGCTTGTGAGAAGCAAATCATCAACATACAAGACCAGAATAACAATGACCTCCCCAATACATTAAATATACACTATGGGATCAAAATGGAAGTGAAAAGAAGAAATGAATCCATATTCTCATACCAAGTTTGAGGGGCCTATTTGAGACTGTTAAGAGACATCCTAAGTTGACAAACAAGAGAATAATAATGAACAAACCTAGTAGGCTTCTCCATATAGATTTCCTCATGAAATTATCCATGCAATAAATCACTCTTAATGTTTATCTAATATATTTTCCAAACCTATGATGTAGTAAGAGAAATTACAAGGTGATTAAAATCCATCTTGGTAATGGATGTAAAATTCTTAGAGTAGTCGATACCTTTGACCTATGATAATCCCTTTGTAATAATATGTTCATTATACTTATCAATGGACCAATCAACTATATACTTGGTGTGGTAAATCCACTTGCACCTAACTAGCATTCTTCCTTTAGGAATAATGACCAAATACAAAGTGTGATTCTTCATCAATGAATAATACTCATATATCATCACATCAACCCACTCCTATATCTCATGAGCCTATGAAAAAGAGTGTGGGTCCCCAGAGAATACCTGACATAAAATTCTAGTATGCATAAAATGTGCATGATGATGTTGAGTAAGTGGAATATCTTATATGAAATGTGTTACCTTAAAAACTATTGTATGATCCCACCTAGACATAGTGGCAACATCAATATGAATATGATCCTCATCTTCTATAACCTCCTTAAAAATATCTTGAACTATATCATCAAAGAATGAATCCTTGAGTTAAGGTGAATCATCAAAAGAAGAATAAGAAGGCATGGAATAATATTAAGAGTCATGAGATGTGAATTGCTCATCAAATTCTACATGTGTTCAAAAATTAACATCATGAGTATCAGGATCTAAAAGATGATAAACTCTCATGTCCTCATAATACCTTAAAAAATCAAAGGTTTGTTCTTCTTATCTAATGTTTCCTTTTATTATCTTATATAAATTCCCAAGAAAGGATCCCAAAGACTCAAGAAAATTAGGCATCGGTCTTGATTCCAGACCAAGCCTCCTCTGGATTCATATACTCAAGTGCTTGATGTGGTGTGTGGTTCTCAATGTAGTTCACATAATTAACTACCTCTACCCAATAGATAGGAGGTAAATCCCATGAATGCATCATACATTTAGCCATCTCCTTTAAATTTCAATTATTCCATTCTGATAAGCCATTTCATATGGAGTATGAACAACATAATGCTAGTGAACAATACCATGGGATACCAAAAAATCATATAACTCTTGACTGAAGTAATTCCCCCCATTATCTATATGATGCTTCTTGATGCAAATCAAAGACTATTTTTCAACCAAAGCCTTAAATACTTTGAAGTGAGAAAATACATCACTCTTGTACTTGATGAAATAAACCCAATTACACCTCAAGAAATTATCATTAAAGGTAAGTGCATTCTTTGCTCCATTGAAGGAAGGAGTAGGAAAGACCATAAAATAATTGTGCACAAGCTCAAGTGGTGAAGAAGCTCTCATAGACATACCCTTAAGAAATAGATCCTAGTTTTGTTTCCCTAATGCAAAACCAAATAAAAAACCATCAAGATATGAAACTATAAAAAGACCCTCTACCATACTGTGAATGCTTAACTCCTTCAAATATCAGTAGTTTAGGTGTCTAAATTTCTCATGCCAAATCCAACTCTTAGAATTTGCATGAGAAACTAAACACATCCTTATAAGATGAGTATCATCAAAACCCTCAAAATAATAGAGTCAAGAACTATGATCAACAACACCCTATGTAATAAGTATGTGTGGTCTAACAAATCTCGAACTTCAACACCCTATGGTGTGAAAGTCATTGTCTTGCCTTGGATAAAATAGAAAATTTGATTAACTTAAAGTAGATTAGTGCTGATGTTTGGAGCATATAATATATCATTGATGTGACCACTATCTAGTTGTATGTCACCCTTTCCCTTAACATAAGTGAAGGAATAATATCCAACCTACATGTTGGAGGTGGAACTCAAACTCATAGATAGAAAAGACTCCTTGGAATAAGTCCTATGGTGTGAAATAATAGAATATAGAACCTAATTTTTTGAAATAGGTAACTATGATATCTCAACAACATTAATTATTTTCCCATGCTCATGAGATGGAGTAGTGGAGATAGAAATATCGTGTTTCCTAATGGCATCCTCTAAGGCTTGTATTCTTTTGAAACACCTAGACTCTTCATGACTAGTCCCCCAATAATAGGAGCAAGATAGGTTAGATTTATTCTTGGATTTTAAAGATGATTTGGTTTTAGATGTGTTAGTGTTGGGCTTATGTGCATTTTGAGATGGAGGAGGAGTGTTATTATTCTTACTCTTAGTTTTTACCTTAGTCTTAAGATGTGATGTAATTAATTATTTTTTAGAGGTGGAAGACTCAAGGTGAGACAATTTGTATTCCTCCTTAGTAAGTCTCTCACAAAAAAAATCTAGATCTAGCATTTTGAATGTGGCACCTAAGACATCCATACTAGAGAAAAAGGTAGAAGCAAATATTTGGAATTTTCCACTCAACTTAGATAAAATAAATTACACACACTTTTCATCCTTTTTATCTCATCCACTCCGCTTAAACTATGTCAAAAATTCTTAAACTTAGTTGCAGTCTATAATAGAGGCAAAGTCATCTAGATTGAGTGAAGTAAGCTCCACTTCAAGTTGCATGGCTTGCAAGTGATCTAATTTTCCAAATAAACCCTTTAGATTAACCCATATTTTGAATGGATAATCACACCCATACAAATGAAATAAAATACTATCACTCACATAACCCCCAATCAAACCCATACACTTTTCAAACTTACATTGGTGATTAAAAATTTTAAACTCATGTGTAAACTGTGGTTTAGTTTCGTTCATTATGAACCATAATCCTTTGTGATTTATGATTGTTTCCATTTAAGGTCTTTATTTATGGTAATTATGTATAGTCAAAGGATCATAATTTTCAATAAAATAAGTATAAACCATGATAATGAATCACCAAAGAGTATAAATAATGCAAAAGGGTACACAAAATCAACATCAAGACAACCCCTCAAAAGATTGTATTAAGGACCCCCCTCCCCCAAATTTGGCACTTTATAAAATTATTGTGTTTTTATAAATTAATAACACCAATAGATAGAGAATTAAAAATCATGTAATTTTGAAAAAAAATAACTCTAATTTGAGTTACGGTTGAAAAGTTGTAGGCATTACGATTTCTCGTAAAATGAGTCAAAATAAAAAAACACTACAAACTAATTTTTGTGACCAAATTAGAAAATAATATATTCATCCAACCACTCATTGGAAATTTAATTAAACCATAGACTCATAAATTCCAACCAAAGTAAAAAAAGATCTATTTGGTTACCATTATGTTTGCATAAGCGAACTGTGCTTCATCTTAAGGCAAAAAATATAGATTGAAAATAAAAAATGAATAAAATAACCATGTTTTTTAGAGGAAAAGGAAGAATATTATTTTTTTTAGCTCCAAATACAACTCAAAAAAATGATGCCAAAGTAAAGGAACACAGATATTTATGCACTAGATGAAGTTCAAAAGTTCATTTAAGACAAAGGTTTAGTGCCACTCTCCTTGCTCCACACAATAGATGAATTTTAATATATAAGTTTAGAACTTTCTTTGTATATCCAATAACTTTCTCACTTCATCTCAGATCTATAATTCCACTCTCACCTTAGATCTCAAATATGTATATCTAGTCAACACCTCATCTATTCTCCATGCAATGCTTAAGCAAAAAAATAATGCAACTTTCAATCTCTAATGCCAAATTAGAAAGCAGTAGATCTCTACTTAGTTTTCAAAAAAATGCCACACTAATCAAATATACAATGCCAAACTTGAAAAATAGTCAAATTTGATAAACTCAAACATAGATCTAAAATTTCCTTAGATCACAAAAGTACCAAGCTGAGAAAAAACAATGCCAAAAAGGATGATGCCACTCCAAGGCCACAATCAACAGATCTACAATAACAAAAGAGGCCAACACCTAGGCTATGTCTATGACACTTCAAATAAAATCTCATCAATCTATTTTAACTCAAATCTAACACCACATTTAGTGCAAATCAATTCTTCCCTCCTCTAACAAGTGCCAAATTTCAAAGGTCAGATCTCCTTCTAATAACAAGGATGCCTCATCTTAAACTAGATCACCATGAAAAAAATCTTAAAAGTAAAATCTTTAAAAATAGAAAAAGAGATTCACAAAGTCTTTAAATAATGGTGTCACAAGAATATCTCTATGCACACCTCTCTCCTATGATTCTTCTCCACCTTCCCTCAAGAATAAAACAACACACTTTATTCAAAGCTTCAAAAATTATTAGATATATAAGAGGGAAAAAAATGATGAGGAAATATGAGAGGGGAAGAAGCAGTGGCAAGGGAAATTTTTGAAGTAATTTTTTATGGCCCTAATCATATGTAAATTTTGAATAATCTTTTATAGCCCTAACCATATTTAAATTAACCACTGCTCCTAGGTCAGGGACTTGGGATCTGTCTAGAATCATGTGGAGTAGGGGTACCCATAATATGTTAACATGTAAGTAGTTTAAGGCCTCAAAAAAATGGTTTAGTAGAATCATGCCAACACAGATCTCCTCCTTGAAGGTGTAGACCATGTATGCATTGGCATCCTCCTTATTTACCCACTTGGCATCTATGTTCTTGGCTTAGTCCCTCAAGATGTCATGGATTAGGTAGGAATCAGTTTAAGCCATCACCACCTCCATTTCATATGTAAAGGTGAACTCTAAGAGATTGTAATAGTCCTTGAAGTTATCCCTAGAGATGACTATGATCTAATTCCTAGAAGTAGTTGAATAAACCATGTCATGAATGTCATTTTCTACCTACCTAGATGTTAGAATCAACTTACTAAACAAGTCAATGTAGGGGAACACGTATAGCTTGGTCATAGCCCTATGCAAACCACACTTCTCATACACCCACAAGGCATCCTCAAACTTTATTTCTTCCTTATTATCACTATTAGATTCTTTGGGTACATAGTCTATAACCTTAAACATTTCATTATAGTTCTTGAACTAAGTTAGGCCTTCCAAGAAGAGCGTATCATAGTACTCAAGATCAACCTTGGGGTTTGAAGAGGAGGTGGCCATGGTAGCAGAATGAGATTTGTTGAAAGCATTTCAATCAAAGTTGAAAAAATAATAAAGGGTACTTGGTATGAGCATAAAATAAAGAATCAATCTTTGGGAGTCTAAGAGTAATAACCATTGGTTAGGCATCCTTGGGGTACTTATAAAAAAGAACCTTTAGCCTCCTACATTAATGGAATTTGTTAGCTCACTCATTATGGATTCAATTTTGAGTCAGTGACATGATCTTCTCCTTTATTTCCCAATTTGGAGTTAAATTCAAAGCCTATGATTATTCACTACCTGATAGATATAACGAGGGTGATTTGATGTTTTATATTGTCTAATCAAAGTCTAGTTTCCCACTTCATTAATACCTAGAGTGTGGTAGGCACACAACCACCTCATCTTTAAAGTTTCATAGTCAACTCCCACTTTGTGTCACATGGCTTATGTTTAGTGGCTTCTATGGCATTGATCAACACCTAGACTTAACCTAGTCATTTGATATTATACCCTTAGGAAAGTATGAAATTTTGGATGGGGGCATGTGGCATCCTTTGATTAGCCCTTATAATTCTACTTGTACTCCATTATGACCATCTTGGTATTTCAAGGGACCATCTACTAATATGCATGATTATTTCACATGATGTGATGTGATATGTTAGGCTCTCCTAGGATTTGACATCTTTATCAGATTAGGGAGACTAACTACATTGGCAACACATTATGTGGTGCTCCCTCATTATGTTGAGCTTTCCCAAGATCTAAAATATCTATCAAGTCTAAAAGAGGGTCCATTCTAACTTTGGCATAGACTAAATCGATAAAGTAATAATAGTTACCCATGTGACATCTTGATATTACATCATTTACCTCTAACTATTAGCTAGACTCCCGAGGGCCACATAAGACTCTAGGAAATGATACTATGGGAAGGGACTGAGACCATGGGGTATTTCCAAGTGAGAGTAATCCTACAAAGTTAAAATGTTAAATATCTTAAGATAAAGTATGAATTATTAGTGGGGCATTATCAAGACTCAACATGTTTATTCTCAAAAGTCTCTAAGGCTCCCAACTTGAGTCGATCATTGATTACAAGTGTAGCACATGCATTAGGAAAACTAGGGTGAATAGTTTTAAATATTTGCCTCCAAAAATTAATTATAATGAGATGAAAGTTCTGATAACTTTGAATCACATTACCTTGAAAGAGCTCCCCTCATTTATGATAAAAGGGGCATGTTGACCATAATAAATGGTGACTTCCATAGGGAAAGTAGTGTCAAGAACTTAGAACCCAAGTTATTAATCATCAATCCCTACACAAAACATAGACTATAAGATATATATTTAGACATATCATAAAATAAGGTATGAAATTCATATATAGTGAGTGACATACAAGGAATCTGTCTCATAGAAGATGACCAATGTGTGTAAGAAGTGGTTTTACCTTGACTTGTCTAATTTTGAATTTCACTCAAAAAATTAAGTTTGAGCTAGGCATTAGGTATTAATGGTTTCATGGATTGGAGGGGAATGACATGGACATTTATCTACTACCATTTGGGTATCCATATCCTTGATAGAGATGCATGTGGTCCTATTCAAGGCCTTGCTCCACTTCTAGCTAGGCCAGAAAGCCTATGATGGAGGTTTGTTTAATATCCATTTTGATGAAGTCTTAGAATTTAAATTCTACATGTTTTTTAAGTCATATTTTAGGGTTCCTTGAGAAGATATTTCGTAGTCTTTTCTATTGAGGGTTTAGGACCAAGCTAGGGTTGATAGGATGATGGGGAAGCTCTAAATTCCTAGTTAATATTATATTGGCTCTAATGGTCCAACTATTTTAATAAGATCTTTACATTAAGTGTAGTTTGATGGATTCTATTAGGATGTAAGATATTCTAAAATATAATTCTTTTGTTGAGAATCATTTTCCTCTAAGATACAAGATGTAAAATACTTACTATCTCTGACTTATTTTAAGTGAAGACTCAACTTTGGACTTTTCAACTCAATAATACATTCCAATCTTTGGTCATTATTTATAGTGGCTAATGACCTCTCTTCTATAGGAATCCCTCATAGTGGGGTTCACTAGGTCTAGGCCAAGGATAGAAAATTGGGGGAAATAAATAGTACTGAGACACCACAAAATTGAATCAAAAATGAAAGTAGAAAAAAAACATGAAAAATAAAAAATATAACTAAAGTAAACTAGCTTAATATATACATCACCACCCTTTGTTGAGGTTATTCAAATATTATGTTAGATGGGGTAACTAAGAATTATCACTTTAGGAATAGTCCATTTAGTAAGGGTGGTATGTCCTTACCCTTGAGGTCCTTGAGGTGAAAGGCATTCTGACCTAGGATCTCAACTATCTAATAGGGGCCAATCTAGAGAGAGTCAAACATTGAGTGTTAGACCTTATTTTCATAATCCTTATCCCAAATTAAAACCAAATTAGAGATTATAAAATTCTTGATCGTATCCCTTTTATAAAGCCATCATTTTATAGTACTTTGATGTTTGTTAAAGCTTAATATAACTTCATCTTGGTCTTCCTCTAATTGAATGATATCTAGGATCATGGAGTTTACTTTATCATCTAGTTAAATGAATTTTTGTATGAAATTATGTGTTGGTAGTCTGATTATGATTGGCAGGATTAGATCTAATCCATAAACTAAAAGAAAAGGAGAGATATTGGGAGCTTGTTTATACTTGATTCGATTAGCCCATAAATCAAACATTAGTAATGAGTGCCATTTTTAGGATTTCTCCCCTATAAAACTTTTAATGGCATATATTAAATTCTTATTGGTAGACTCTACCAATATGTTCCTTATAGATCCTAATTAGATGAGAACCTCAACATGATATTATTGTCATAAGCCCACTCTATAAACTTTGTAGATTGGAAGGCATAAATATATCGCATACTAAAGACATTGATACCACAAACTTGTGGTTATGATGTCCTCCATGAACTTGTTGAATTTGATGTCAATGGTTCTCTTAATTTTGGCTGCCTTAGACCACCTTGTGCAATAATCTATGGCTATGAGGATTAAATTATGGCTAGATGATGATTTTGGGTTGATGACCTTGATGAAATCCATACCCTAATTGACAAATGTTGTTGATTCCACCATGGATTTTAGTGACAATAATGGATGAGTTTCCCTCTTGGTGAAGGTCTAGCATTGATGGAAAACATGGGTATGCATGAACATCTTGAAATAGGGTAAGCCAATAGTAACATACTTGAATAATGTTTTTTACTATGGCATTTATTGTAGGGTGACTAATTCTAAGTATTTCATAGAAACTTGACATCACTTCCTTAGATTTGTCTATTGATAATCATTGGAGGTAAATTACTTCAAAATTATTTATGAATAGAATTCCCTTCTTTAGCATATATTATGCATCCTTCAACTAGAGAGCTCTCTTCTATGTATGGTTAAGTCTAAGAGGTGTATTTTTGTAGAGAAAGAAAAGAATGATTAGGGCATACTAGTCTGGTTATGGTTATATCTCTTGGTCTACTTGGTGTAAGGTTATCCATGGGTCTATTTCAATTATCATCTAGGTAAGAATCTATTATTTGACCAATTTAGTTGGTTTAATATCTAAGTCATATTCCTAGAATTTTATCATCCAGCACCTTCTACACTTGGTTAATGCATTATACCCTAGCATTTTTTTGATGGATAAGTCCAAGACAACTAAATACACCTTGTTACTAAGAATGTAGTGCCTAAACTTCTTCATAACTTTGACTATGTCATAGGCATGTTTGTCTAGATTATAATATCTTAGTTATGTGTCCTTGAGATTAGTGCACATAAAAGTAACGAGATGTTCCTATCTACTTAATCTTTAGGTGATATAGGTAGTGATGGTGTGTTTGGAAGTAAAAGGGAAAATTTAAAAATCTTGTGCATAGTATAGGATGATAAGCATCAGGGCTTACATAATGACATCTTTGATATCCTAAAAGGCTTTCTCTGATTTTTCATGCCATTCCACTTTTACATTCTATTTCAACATAACATTTAAAGGTTTTATAATCTCATCAAATCCACAAATGAACTTACAAACAAATTTGATTTTTCCAAAGAAAAATTTCATTCTTTCTTTCTATTAGGTAAATAAAACTTAGAAATCACATCGTCTCTTTTTAGATTGATAGAAATACCCTCTTATGTGATGATGTGATTGATAATTCTACCTTTGATGACACTAAACACACTCTTATTTAGGTTTAAGTAAATACAATACCTCTTGCATCTTTTAAAGACTTTCTCCAAGTGGTATATGTGATTTGACCTATATTTTGAAAACATTATCAAATAATCTCTATAAATTATTATACACTTACCAATTAGTCCCTCAAAATTAAAATCCATCATTCTTTGAAAGGTTGCCCTAGCATTGATCAACCCAAAGGAAATTTACTTGTAGGCAAATGTGCCGCATTTGGTGGTGAATATGGTTTCGACCTAATTTTATGAATTAACCAAGACCTAGTTGTATATTTAAAAACCATCCAAAAAGGACATCTAGGATCCATTACCATTTGGATTATTTCATCAAGGGAGGTTAATGGGTAGTTATCTTTATTTGAGGCTCACTTCAAGTTTTGAAATTCTATGCATAGATGGATTTGTACATTTTTAATCTACTTACATACCAAGTTGGACACCCAAGTAGAATGGTGAATTTGGAATATTATCCCAGTAGAGATTAACTTATGGACATCTTTATGTATTAAGGGTTTCATGATTGGGTTTACTGGTCTCTACTTTTGCCTAAATGGTTTTCGACTTGGTTTGAGGGGGATAGTATGAGTAACTACTCTCATTTAAAAGACATTAAGGTATACATAGGCTTAAAAAATTACACATTTGTACCTCAGTAATATTTTTTGCAATTTTTCTAGTTCGACATCTATCTATTCAAGACCCATGTTGATGGTTTGAGGATTTTCCACAAGGTTGAGGTTGATGATTCGATACTTTTGGTTCTTTAACTTAGGTTTATTTGTTTACATATGGGTTCTAAAGTATCAAATTATAAATATAATCAAATCATACCCTTTGGGATTTTATTCCCATGAATATTAAGGATCTCATCCTTGTCTAGCTTAGTTACAGGGTTGTCTCTATCTACCTCATCGATGATATAGGTTTAAAATACCCTTGTGTTTTTAATAAAATTGATGATCTATTAGTCATCCTTAAAGAATTTAAAGAATCACATTTTTAGGGAAAAAAGGGTAAGGTAAAATATCCATAGATAATCCTTAACTTTGAGTCAATTAAGGGGTTAAGTTTTTTGTTGTAAATGCTAGTGAGTATGCAACTTGGTTTTCTTCCCTAGGGATAAGGATGACATTAAACATGTTAAAATTTTTGATTAAGTCCCAATCCATGTGTTTATACCTTATAAGGTATGATAATTTAATTTAAATTTACTCTTAATATATTTTACCACCAATTCAGAGTCACTACATACTCTTAGTTCATTTGCCTTGTGTTTTAACATGAATTGCAATCCTGGGATTATCTCTTCATATTCTACTAAATTATTTATGTAGGTGAACTGAAGCCTATATGAAGATACTTGTTTCCTCCCTTGGGGATTTATTATTAGAATTTCAGCTCCACTACCTTGTTTGTAATGAGATCATCTACATAGAGAGACCATAAGCCTATAATATATAACTACCTAGCAGATTTGTCTTTGGTTGGTTTCATTTTAAGTGTATAGATTCCAATGTTTGAGGATGCTAATTTTAATCTATTGTTAATTGAATTATACTTATTTATCATGTGGGGATATCTATACACTCTAATTTAATTATTTACACCTCTCCAGGGTATCCACATGTGAGATGAATTTATGGCCATGTACCCATTTCAAGATTTAGACTAATCTCTACTAATGAGCATGTCATAGGCTTCAGGAATATCTACTACCTAGATGTATATGAAGTGTTGAACCCTAGGCTTATATTCAAGTTGTATGTGTAAATTTATAATCACACTCACCACTTTTACATTAGATTTATCTATTTGAACAAATACCTTATCTGACTTGATAGGGATTAACCTTAACTTCTCACAAATGCCTGTTGGCATTATGTTGGTTGAGGCTCCTAAATCCACTAGACAATTATGTAGGTTTTTTCCAAATAATTTTATTGTCAAGAGGAAGGGAGGCATTTCCATCTCATTCATCTAAAACAACACATTGGTATGGGATGTTTTTTATTTCAAATGCATTGGTTGAATTGGATTTTTAGTCAAGGATTCCAAACAAAAATTGTGTTGATTAATGATCTAAGAAAGTTCATGAAGCATGATGTTAGATTTTATATTATTCATGTCCTATACTATATTTAAGCCTCATTTTCAATATACTTATGGGAATTCCATGGTATATTTAGATTATTAAGGCTAGGGGTGGGGGTTCATTCCTATCACTTTGGTCTGGTAGGGTCACACTATTGATCAAGGGAATCGAGGTAGTAAAGGGTTATTTTATGTCTATTACTAAGGATGTAGTTTCTCGTTTGGAACTTTTGAAATGCATTCACATCATTAATACCTTATTCTAGTTCATTTTATTCTTGTCTAGGGAATTTCATGATTTTTAACACTATGATATTGATAGGGCCTTTACCCATATTGGATGACTCTGGGTAATTGGGGACTACGTCGCACTCTTATATTTTCTTCTGGAATATCTCAAAGGCACAACAAAATTTTGTAAAATCAATTTCTCCATGGGCATCCATGTTATGCACTCGACACTAATTAGGTAGGGTTATTTCAAAGATATGGTGGCATATTAGGTCAGGGTTATAATAGATTATGGGGATGGTTATAGTTTCTATTTGGTCTTTGATATGTGAAGTTCTTATTGAAACTCTCCATATTGAATCTATTCATTTGCCTTTGTATCCCAAGGAAGTAATTACTAACTTTTGGAACCATTCATTAAATGGCATCTATCTCATTCCTTTTGGACTATAAGGTATGGTTTAGGTGTTTTTAATTTCTACCAATGTCATGTGGTGTTGTAAATACTAAGTTATTTCATGGTTCTTTGGGTTAAGGAAACCATAGTGATGGTTTAGTGTAGCATAAATCAAAGGGATTTGATTTTTTACAGGAAGTAGATGAAGCATGGGGATATTTTGATTATCATTATGTAAGAGGCTCAATGTGAGCATTTGTGGAAACACATTAGAAATGGAAGCCATCATATGACCTTATGGGTTTAGCTACTTGTCTACCTTGATGGCCTCTACATAGGCTAGGGATAATTCCACTATTATTAGGTCTCACCTTAGGAACATGGTCATCCAAGGGTCTAAGGTATTTTAATACATTTCAAATGATATTTGGTAGTGTGGTTGGTATAGCACGGTAACTTGAATGTACATCTTCTAAAATCCAGCATTGAAGTTCTTGATATGCTCATTAGGCTCCCATTTAATGCATGTGAATTATTGGTAAAGGACACTAGGGTCGATAACTTGCCCAAACTAGGTGATGAAGGTGTATACACATAATATTTTCAAACTTTATCAATTATGGATTATTTTTATATAATAGGAATCTATCGAGTCTCAATCTCTCTAAGTGCACACCTTAAGGGGTCAAATGGGAAAGGGGTAGGTATACCATTGGTGTTATGCAATATTATTATCCTTTTACAACCAATTTCTATCTACACAAACATCTCCTAAAAACTTTTTCCTAAGATTTGAATCTTATTTTGTACCCTTTAGTCATTTTCTACCTTCATTATCCCTTTCCTAGCCTAAAATCCTTCTTGATAGTTTAGAATACAATGTCATCCCCACTAACCCTATACTCTAATTAACAAAACTCATTTAGGTTCTATGTCAGCCCCTAGTCTACCTAGACCAAAACCTAATTTACTTTTGTCAATAATGATATAGAATCAATTGGGCCAACCCTATTGGATAAACTTTTTAAAAGGACTAGGGTTAGATTCAGCTATATAAACACATTCAATTCATCATTTCTGAGAAAGAGAAGAGAAGAAGAAGAGATATATATATCACATCTAATTATCCACCATTCTTCTTTAGGAGCATAGCTTAGGGTTTCATACTTTCTTTGGAGATATGAATCTTGTTTTATAGAGAAGTATTTTGGATGCATAGATAGGTTGTGTAGCCTAGAGATGATTTATCCTTTTCATTTTTACATACCACAACAACCTATGTAAAATCACATTAGACAAGTGACAAATTGAGGCTTGATAGATTCATCTTCAAAGGTAAGTATTCCTAACTTTATTCCTCCTTTGTAAGAGTAGATAGATTAGAATTTGTACTTTTCTCCCATGCATTAAGATTTTGTATACATTTACATGAGTATATGTCTCCTATGCATGTTTAATTTTAATTTTTATTACCCCCATTTTATACCAAAAGCCTTTTTGATCACTAGATTAGACTTTTACTTTGATTTTGTCATTTATACATTAGTGAATATGAAAACATAGGACCTAGTTAGGGTTATTGCATTGTTTATCTTGACTAGAGGCTTTGGAACCCTCCTTATCAATATTATTGTGGTAAGATATCCCTTGGCTAGGTTTAGGCGATCCATCTTATTCATGACCCTAAATATATAATATATCAACAATCTAAATTGTAAGTAGGATTTATATTTCCCTTTGCACATATTTTGGTCAACACAACATGAATCTAACCTTTGAATATTTTATTTCATGCCATAATTTTTATCATTATATTATGTTTTTATATATTTTCAGTACTACATCAAACTATCTAGTATAGTTATAACTTTTTGTGTGTAAATTTAACACAATCACTTCAAAATAACTTTGTTCTATCTGTGTAAGTACTCATAAATTACAAGTTACTGGATCAAGAAATTTGACATAATATTCTTATTTAATTCCTTATTAGAATATATTATCAAACAAGTTGAATCTATCTACTATTTTATTTTCTCAACATAAAGGTCAAAAAACAATATCGAACAGGTTGATTATGTTATTTTTTTCTTCTTTAGCAAATAGGGTTTTGTAGAACTTGGTTGAACTAGTCAACCCAGTCACCAAAATTTGAAAGCAGTAATTAATAACTATAGCATACAAATTTCCAATCTAAATCATAATAAGGACTAACAAGATTCCTTTATTTTCTATCTCTATCATTTCATTACTTCTTTTAGTTATATTTTTCACAAGCTAGTAATTTTTAAAATAGCAACCCTATAGCTAACTAGGTCAACCTGGTCAACTTAATTATGTAGTCTCCATTCTATCTGAGAGACAGTCAACCTATTCAACTCTATTCTTAAATACACTACTTCTACATAATATTATTAACATATTTGACTCTATTCTATACTATTTTCATATAGTGTCACCTGAACTAACTCTATACTATTATCGATCAAGGAATTAACATCTATTTACTAGTAATTAATTCACATTTCCTTTTCATTTATTTGCACGCTTAGAGTAACTCACATAGTATAAATAGGTGGTTTTTCAAATTATAATTTTAGTTACACTATTTTTATCTTTTGCACACACTACCAAACCACTTAACATTCAAAAAACATTAAACTTTTATCTTCCCAAGGCCTACCTACTTGGATTTCATCACCAAGGGGGAAGTCAACTTGGTTGCCTGGACAAGTATAAATATGTGCTTAATGGTATATATTAGAAAATTACCTGACACCTTTATCACTATATTATTATGAAGTTAGGGGGTAAGCCCCAATACCAAGCCATTACTATTGCCAATATAGATCCCTTTTAGTCCAAACATCCTGAAACCAACCTTAGATTGATTTCTAGTTCCCTATTTAATCCAACTTTCCTATCACACTAAAATTACACTCTATTTTAATCTAATAACACTTAGGGTGACCAATTATTTATCATTTAATTTTTATTTGATTTCTTTCTCTTTGATCATTATGTGTTGTATTGCAAAACTTGTATTAGCTAGCTTTGGTGTAAGGTTTGTGTTGTGTGCTCCAATTAGATTAATCACATTGATCCAATTATTTATGTGTTTTTATTTCATTCTTTATTCAAATTATATTTAAAAAAAATTCCCCTATTTCAGAACATTTTCATCTTAGTCGATATAGTCTCATATAGATTGTTCTATCTTCTTACTATCAGTACATAATCAACTTATAAGAATGTATCCCCCTATTTATTTCTCTATTCAGTAGTACACAAATGACCTACATAATTATGTATCTTTATCATCTTGTTTAGCCTTCCTATCTACAATACATAATCAACCTAAATGACTATTTATTCTTATCTTTCTATTGTAATTCTTTGGGTTATAGAACACAATTGATGAGTTCAACTTTGTATCCTCTTTTCTAATTTTATCTTTGCATCATCCTTTTTAACTTTTCTATTTCATTATGAAATTTTTGTTTGAGGACAACACAGAGTTACACTCATCAGATATGATGAACTTTACCAATCCTAATAGGTTCCCCATAAATATCTTGTGGCTTCTACTTTAAATGAAAGTAATGTGCATGTGGCCACTTGCACAACAAATTATGAGACTCCTCCTCATGTCTCTTCAATTCATAACCCTATTTTCTCGTTATAAGATCAGCTTGAATTAGAGTATACTCTAGAAATTATTTCATTCATTAATGAGTTTCCTCAACATAAGGAAAAGACCCTTCCTCTATTTACAACCTTATGGTAAGTGGTCAAGAAGAAGAACCCCATTCACCTTCCCCCCACATTCTCCCATGGATTTGGGGGTGATAGTTTATTTGATTCTCAACCTCTCCCTACTATTTTGACTCCTTATCATACTAATACCTCTTCTTCCTTGATTTATTCCACCTTCATGCTAAGTATTTATACTAATATAGTAGGTTCAACATCTAGTGGGCCTTTTCCAAGACCCACTCTCCTCAATCACTCCACTAGTGCATT
Source organism: Torreya grandis (assembly GCA_037957365.1). Lineage (NCBI taxonomy): Eukaryota > Viridiplantae > Streptophyta > Pinopsida > Cupressales > Taxaceae > Torreya > Torreya grandis. The sequence goes on from JARHVA010002901.1 coordinate 1,521,002, forward strand.
GTTTTCTACCCATGGCAACCATGCCACTAGTGCTTCTTTCTCTTCTAAACCTTATACTAGTGCATCTTTCACTACACATGATAATCATGATACTAGTGCCTCATTTTTTTAAAATGCCTCTCATGCCACTAGTGTTGTGCATGCCACTACTCATAATGTCACCCAAGACACTAATGCCAATCCTAATTCTTCACATGTTTCACAACTTATTCAAACCACCACTCAAACCCATTACCTCTTGTTACAAACTCTTAACCAAATGAATGATTTTAAAGATAATAATGTCAATCAAATGATGTAAATTTAGAATCACCTTATTCACCTACAAAATCAACCTCAATAGGTTTTATGTGGAACACACAATCAAAATTCCCCCCACCCCCCTTAGGGATTCCCATGGAAACCGCATTCCCCAACCACCCCTTGTTAATAAAATGATTAAAAATCTTGAAATTAACCTCTTATGCCTCAAATTTCCAAAATATATATAGGAGGTATCAGCCCTACCATTCATTACAATGGGTCAATTAATCCTACCTTACATTTAAAAACATTGGGTAATCTTTAAAAATATTGGGTCAAGTTAAATACTTTTTCCATTACCTAGCTCTTAGAAAAAACTCTCTAGAGACACTTTATATTGGTATAATCAACTCAAGTCCCATTATATCACTATTTTAGAAGATCTAGTTAACACCCTAGTGCAAGAGTTTCAAACTAGTGACCTCCCTAAGAATACCTTGGCTTGTTTTATCAATTGTAAGTAACTTGAGACTAAAACTGCATAAACTTTCATCAAATAGAATAAGACCTTGTATACCAAGTGTAAGAATAACATGGTAGATGATAATCTCTTTCATCTCTTCACTAATGATCTTTATCTTAAGTTGTAATATCAAGTTAGGACTCTCTCTCCACAAAGTTTAGAAGAGGCCCTCAACCAAGCCAAGTACCAAGAATTTATCATGCATCAGTTTGAGCCATCCCAACCTCTTTTGGTCACTCACATTCTCATGAAAAATAAAAATCATCATGATACCAATGATGGTGTCATCGATTCTTATGATACCATTCATAATATTCAAGTTATTTTTCTCGACCCTACTTTGAAGTACCCTACTCTGGAATAAGCTTCCCCTTTAAACCATACCCCTAATCCTCAATTTTCTCAAATAAACAACATTAATGTTCATAAACCATTGTCTTTAGTATAACTCTAAAAGCATCTACCAAGACCTCTTCCACAAGATTTTGATCCCACTTGCCCTATGAAATCATGTATGATCCAAATAAATTTTGTTGGTTTCATGCTAGTTGGGGTCACTCTCATAAGACTTATAGGCAATCGCATTATTTAGATAGGTATTTATTCCTTGGTACAATTTGGTGATATCTAAGTCAAGTGTGTTTTGAATGATGAGGGTTTAAGTACTCATGTTTCCTCTTTAAACTTTATTAAAACCCTTGGATGCTCTAAGTGTAATATTAAGTCTACATGGAGCATGCGTTAAGGTTACGATCAAAGGAAAATGCCTCCTTTAAGTTGTGTGTGGATCCCTATTACCATCCCACCTATCACTATTGGAGTGAAGGTTATGATATTCAATTTTCCCCTTTCCTACAATATCTTGCTAGGCAAGCCATGCACTCATCACATGAGGGTTGTCACCTCTTCTACCTGCCAATGTGTTAAGTTTCTTCACAATGGTTCTATTTATAAGATTTAAGGTGACACTAACCCTTATAATTTTAAACAATTCCAAGACCATGGTGTATTCAAAATTCTAACCCTTGATTCTTATTGAGTGTTCCATTCCATAAATGTTAACATTTTAACTTCCCCATCAACTCATGTGAGGTTATCATGGTCACCCCAAAATCATCAAGAACATACCACCTAACCTCCTAGATTTTAATGATGATGAGCTTGATGAGATCAACCTCAAAATCAAAACTTTATGTCTCTCTCTTCATCTCATTTCCCAGATTCCACCATCTTTGAAATTAGGTTCCCAATAGCCACCTAGAGATAATATACATATGGTCTTAATTAAGACTGAACACTATATTCATCATGTAACCTCTAATAAGAAGGTCATACCTAATTGTGCCATATACCTTCATATACATAATATGATAATGGATATACTTTAGATGATCCATTTCTATGAGATCTTATTCAGGCTAGACATGTTGAGATCCTTCATTATCATTCTTATTTGTTTTAATCTTTCCATTCATCTTATATAGTTAATAATTTTAGAATTATTTCTCTTATTTTTGGGGTAGAGATGGTGCTTTTGCACAACACACTTCTAGTTTCTAAAGAACCTCTTAGGAGCATGATTATGGATTGTGTTATGACTAGTCCCTATCATTTCACTAGATAATAGGATCCCTATAGCCTACTTCTCCTTGAGATGATTGCTACAATGTTTAAGCCTTCTATGCATCTTTTTCCTCCCTCTATTGTGTTTAGTCTAGATCTTAGTCCTGATCTACCTTTAGCTGAGCCTCCTCTTATATCTAATCATGCCTCTCCTTCAGATGAGCATTACCTAATCTCTCCACTAACTCCACCTCCTCTTGATGATAGCTTGTTTTCTTTACCTTAGATTGACCCCCTAACCATGCAATGGATTAATCACTCATATTGTGGCATTCATAGAGTTTCTAGTCATTAGACTCGAGACTACCAACTATATTAGCCTTCCCTAGATTCTACTTCTACTCCCTCTATTAGTAAACCCATAAATTATACTAATAAGTATATTTATTAATTTCATGGCATAGATAATCATTCCTCCACCCATTTTTTAAAGCTTTGAAAATATATCAACACATTGCATCCTACTCTTCCTCAGTATAAAATAAGGCTATACCTCCTCCCAAGTTATTATCTAAGTATATTGCCAAATATGGAGAGGTATATTATCTATGGCACTAGTGTAGAACCCATGATATAAATCATTGGCTCATCCTTTAGAAACATCTTTAGGATCACATAATGATGATTTTTATGCCTACTATTCCTCCTCCCATAAGTATCCCATGCAAGAAGGCTCCCCCCTTGTTTCACCATGGTCCCTCTACCCTTAGTATCTTCTCCACCTATAGTTCCATCTCCATCTATGGATCCTCCTTCACTTATGACCTCTTCTTCACTATTGGTTCTTTCTTAGTCCACAAATTCCACTCCTACTCCTCTCAAAAATTCTATGCATGATGACCCTCATGAGCATGATCCTTCAGTTATGCCTACATTTTTTTATAGAAGAGATTCGACGAGAGGTCCTTTCATAGTTTTCACTAAAGATCAATGAGAACCTCACTACAATTAGGATCCAAGTTCAAAAATAACTATAATATGTTATGGATAATGTTTATGGATAGATTTACTAGTACTTATGAACACAACATGGTGTTCCTTCACTTTCTTCTTCATTATAGTTTTGTATTGAATGTTTGTTCCACTTTTATATTTATCTACTTTATATCATTTAACTCTATGTCAAATTTTGCTTCATTTATTTATCTTACATGGATATTTATCTTCCACATTATGTGTTGTCTATGGTTTCATTCTCTTTCCTTATGATATCTTATGGATTCTTTTCATGATTAAATTCTTCTCTTTATGAGTTAATTTCATTCCATGGATGTCTTTATATCTTATCATGTTTGTTTGATACCTTATCTCATCCACACTGATAATTATTAGTGTGAATTGGTTGTACAAACCTTACTCCCCTTAGTAATCCTTATTGACCATGTGATCAATTATCAAACAGTCATTTCATTGCCATAATCTTATTTTACCAGTCCACTTAGGATCTCCCTTATTTTCCTTATTTCATTTCTCAAACTAAGCATGCACATGGTTTAAACTTGAGATAACATACTAGTTCATAGGTAATCCTAAGTGTTTCAATCAATCATGTCTTTGGACACTTAGATTCCTTTAGCCAAAGTCTAAATCTCATTTATGTGTATCACCTTTATCACTAATGTTGGTTATTCTAAATCTGTATGGAGGAGGAATCTTAAAAGCCATAAAAATTTAAAATCCAAATCATTTAAACAAAAGGCAATGATATAAAAGGCAACATTAAAAAATTTGAAAGTCAAATCACACTAAAAGACATGATTTAAATCACATATCCTTTTTATAATTGAATCTCAAACTACATAATTGGCCTCATGATAGATTCGATGTCCATTGGGGTGTAATAGGCTAGTAGATTGGAAAAGGAGAATAAAAAAATCTTGTAGTGCTACTTACTTTCTCACACAAGTACCCAATCTTTGTAGTAGATCGATGGCTTTGTAAAATGTCCTAAGGAATGGGGAACATGTTTTGGAAAGGTAAGTCCATTTTGATTTTCTTGTTCATCCAACTAATATGAGTTGATCTCAGTATCTCACTTATTTGCATATACAACTTTGTGTTTATTGGGAATGGGTATCCTTTTTATATTGATGATCACTAGCCACTTAGTGTCTTTTCTATGTCTTTAGTTTGCCTCATGTTTCCAAAGGTATTCTCATAGAAGCCCAAATTTTGATTTTTATATTCACTCTTTCATTTAAAACAATACTAATATTTCCCCTTAGGAAACATTATTTTATTCACTAATCACTCCCTTTATGAATTCCATTTGTGAGTTGCATTGTAAGACCATGGAGAGGACCAGGATTCCTCATAAATTACCATTGCAAACATTCCTTTTTAAATAATTTTCTTAGTTATTTTCACTTAATTGCTGTTCCCTTTATGATTTTTAGTTTAAGACCATGGATAGGACTAGGCCTTCCTCATAAAATATTTCAATACCCAAGTCACAATGAATTACATGTGCCAAATTTGAGATAAGTAGTGATTGATTATGATTTACACATCATTGACATGCTTCCCATATTGATATAGTATGTTTTATGCTTACTTCATTAACATTTCACTTTTATCTTCTTTTCCTATTTCATGTAAGAATACAACCATCTTCTTAAATTTTTCATACTTCCAAGCTTTAATTAGTGTGATCAATTTAAGCTCATTTTTACAATTTCATTTTTATTTTTATAATTCCAAATGTGATTTAGTGTGACTGATTGACTTAATTATTTTGTTTTTATACCATTTTACCTTTCATGTGCCTTCCATTTTATCACATTATTTTCATACTTCCCAATGTGATGTAGTGTGATTTTACTTCTTTTAAACTGTTGCTAATATTTTACATGTTTTAAAAATATTTTGTTGCCCCTTTTTATCTTTGGTTTATTATATTTATTCATCTTTTGTTATCACACATTTTCCATCATGATATAGTGTGCAGTATAATTTTTTTATTACTTATACTTTTCCAAGTCATTTTTACCTTTTTTTATTTTTAACCATGCATGTGTATCACATAATGCTAAAAAATAAAAAACACAACATATATTCCCCATAGAATATACATTAAAAGCTAAATATATGTGTCAAAAATAAATACATCCATTCATAGAAATCAATATCTATATATATCATGTGTTTTATATAATACACGATAAAAAATACAAAATATATCTATCTCTAAAGGTGGGTTGTATCATGCCTATCTTGTGGCCTAGACATGCTAGCCATAGATCCATGGGACTATCCTCTCTAAATGGTATGTTGTAATGAAGTAGTCTAAGATATCAAACCTGCTACCTACCCTTATAAATTATTCACCTAGGCTTACACCTATCCAAGTTGGATAGTGGTATCCATGTGTGTTTATATATCCTAATCCAAGGCATACCAATTATGTGTCTTTCCCTTTCCCACCCCTAATAGTGGCTACAATCCATCCTCACATGCCTACAACTGCCTCATGACCTTCCCCATCTATCTAAACTAGTCTACCTAGGCTAAGGTAGATTTTACCATAGGCTCATCTAGTGTGGTGGGGTCATATGGATCTAGCACCCCATCCAAAATGTCATGGTGAATAGACATAACTAGATATCCCCACCTGATCTCCTCTGTCACAAGATCTATTAAACCAAAACTAGATAAATATTAGATCACATATACATCACAAAATTTATCTATCTACTATCATCTCATATAATTAGTGTCCTATATCAAAGATTAAATCCAAATTATAATTTTTATCATTAGTTCTAGTATCACCAACCACTATATCCCTATCTCCCCATCCATCGAGCATAATCTCTCCATCAGCTTAGTAATCAAGTGCCTCCTTCATAGGTTACCTCCACACTAATACAAAACTAAGAGTCACTACTTGCTAACATCATGACCTTATCCTAAGATGTGCCTCTATGGAAAAAATCTATCCTAGAGTGGTTTTGGGGTCATCATGTGTTATATCCCTTGCATGTGCCTACTCTTTTTGGTGGAACCTCCATCTATGGTGTGGCCAGGGTGGTTTGTGGTGTGGCTGAGGTGGTCATTTTTAATTTGGTGATTTTTTTGGTGCCTATTATGTACCTACATCCACATCCATATCATCCCCTCCTAATACCACATATTTATGTGCTTAACCAGTTCATGGTTTGGCACATTGTGGCCTAATCATAGGTATCTCCACTAGTACTCCTCCTCTCCCCCTTAGCTCTCTAGCATGTCATGCCCAATAAGAAGGAACTTCCAATATATTTTAACCTATTTGATCTTATTCATGTCCTTTACTATATTATAACCTAATTTTATTTGTACTTGTGTGACTTCCATAGGAGCTTTAGGTTCTTGAGACCTTAGGGGTGGAGGTTAATTCCTAGCACTTTGGTCTAGTGGGATCACACTACTGTTCAAGGAAATCAAGGTAGTGGAGGGTTATTATTTTATTCCTAAGGGTGTAGTTGATTCTTTGGAATTTTAAAAATGCATGCACCTAGATAATACCTTCTTCGAGCTCATTTTCTTCCTGGCTAGGTAATTCCATGATTTCTAACACCATGGTGGTGATAGGGGCTTTATCTACACAAGATGACTTTAGGTGATTAGGGACTACCTTATACCCTTCCATTTCCTTCGAAAAGATCTCAAAGGCAAAATAGAACTCTATATAATCAAGTTATCCATGGGCATCCATGTTATGCACATGACACTAATTAGGTAGGGTTATTTCAAAGATATTAACTTCAAGTAACCTATTGGGTGAGGGTTCTAGAAGATTATGGGGATGGTTATAGTTTCTATTTGGTCTTTGATATATGAATTTCTTGTTACAACTCTCCATATTAAAGCTATTCATTTGCCTTTATATCATAAGGAATTAATTACTAAGTTTTATTTCCATTCATTGAATTTCATCCAACTCATTCTTTGTGGACTCATGGGATATGTTTTAGGTGTTGTTCGTTACTACCAATGTCACTTGGTATTGAAAATAATGAGTTATTTCATGGTTCCCTAGGTTAAGGAAACTTGAGTGATGGTTTGGTGTAACATAACTTAGAGGGAGTTAATTTTTTACATGAAGTAGATGAATCATGGGGATGTTTTGATTAGAATTGGGAAATAAGCTCAACATGAGCATTTTTAACAACACATTAGGAATGGGATCCATCATCTGACCTTGTGGGTTCATCTACTTATCTACTTTGATGGCCTCTACATAGGGTATGGGTAAGCCCACTATTGTTGGGTCTCACCTTAGGAACATGGTCATCCAAAGGTCTAAGGCATTTTTGTACAATTCAAATTCTATTTGGGAGTCAGGTTGGTATAACATGTTTACTCAAATATGCATATTCTAAAATCTAGCATTAAAGTTCTTGATATGCTCATTGGGTTCCTATTTAATGCAAGTGAATTGTTGGTAAAGGATACTAGGGTCGATCACTTGCTCAAACTGGGTGAGGAAGGTGTATACACATAATATTTTCAAACTTTATCAATTATTGATGCTTTCTCTCTTATAGGAACCCATCAATTCTCAATCTCTTTGAGTGCATGCCTTAAGGGGGTGCACTAGGAAAGGGGTGGACAGGCCATTTATGCTTTGTAGGATTGTTGTCCTTTGACTACCACTTTTTATATATATAATCATATCCTAAAAACATTCCCCTAAGCTTTGACTCTTATTTTTCACCTTCTTCTAGTCATTTTCCACATTAATTAGCCCATTCTTAGCCTAAAATCCTTTTTGATAGTTTACAAGACAATGTTGGCCCCATCAACCTTATGCTCTAGTTGACAAAACTCATTTATGGTCTAGATCAGCCCTTGGATAACCTAGATGAATACCTAATTTTATTTTACCAATAATGATACAAAGTCAATTAGGTCGACCCTATCAGCTAAACTTTTGAAAAGGACTAAGGTTGGATTTAGCTATATAAAAACATTCATTTCATCATTTCTTAGGAAGAGAAGAGAAGAAGAAGAGATATATATTGTGCATCTACTTATCCAACATTCTAATTAAGAAACATAGCTTAGGGTTTCATACTTTTTATGGAGATATGGATCTTGTCTTGTGGAGAAGTCTTTTAGATGCATATATAGGTTGTGTAACCTAGATCTAATTTATCCTTGTCATCCTTACATGGTACAAAAACCTCTTGTGAAGAACCTTGGCCAAGGGAGAGATTGAGGCTCATTGAGTTTGTCTTCAAAGGTAAGTATTCCTAACTTTGTTCCTCCTATGTAATAATAAATAGATTAGCATATTTAATTCTCTCCCATGTATTAGAATTATGTATACATTGACATGAGTATATGTGTTTTTCTGCATGTTTACTTTTAATGTTTCTTACCCCCATTTTGTGCCATAATCTTTGTTGAGCACTAGATTAGACTTTTACTTTTCTTTTTTCATTTATATATGAGTGAATATGAAAACATATGACCTAGTTAGGGTTATTTCATATTTTTACTTTATTAGAGGCTTTGGAAACCTCCCTAGTGATATTACTATGGTAAGAGATCCCTTGGCTAGGTCTAGTAGATCTATCTTGGTCATGACCTTGAATATCTAACATATCAACAATCAGAAGTGTAATTAGGGTTTATCTTACTCAAGATTGGATTAATTTATAAATCAATTTCATTTCCCTTTGCATGCAGAAGGTAGTACTAAAATGGTTCTAGTTGGGGATCAAGTTCTTAGGGATATTAAGGAAATAATCATAGGTTGAGTCCATTAATGTGAAGGGGAAAATACTTCATGCCACATCCTCATGTTCTACATTAAAAATCCTTAAGGAGATATTTTAGGAGGTCACATGCTCTTCCATAGTTCATCCTACACTAGAAGTGAAATGGAAATGATAACCTTAAGGTTTCTAAGTAGGTCATATATAACTCTGAGAATGTTAATGGCTGACCTAGCTGACCAAGATACGAGGATAACCATTCCAAGTGGTCTATTTGGGGGAATTGAGAGGATGAGCTAGTGGGGACTATTATAGGTCTGAGTCTAGGTCTACCAATCCTAGGTATCTTATGAAATTATAAGGGTGAAACCACCAGTTGACCATGATGGGACTTCACTCTGGTGATGGGTGAATTAGACTCCAAGGTGCTTCAAAGACAAGTAATAGTTATCACATTAACATCAATAAACATAATCTCCAATAAGTCAACACTCATTATATAAATTCTTGAAGGCCCTCCTTATAGGCATAAAAGAGGGGGAATAAGACTCAATTAATTAAAAACTTTTTTTAAGACATGAATTCTTACTGACAATTATTCTTAAAAATAATAAGGCCCTCCTTCTAACACCAACTATTATTCACTCCAATATCCTACTCCAAAAATACTCATAAGTTTGGGTATTTTTAAAGAGAAAAGTGGGAAAAATGATGGAATTTCATCCTCCATTTTATAACTAATGTCAGATCAGCCTAGGGCATGGATACAGATATTTGGATTCACTATAGATCTTGCATGGTATTTGGTTATAGGTATTTGGCTTCACTATTGTGATTTAGATAATTATCTTCCCAAAGGTGATTATAATAATTAGCACAATGAAAATGTGCCCCAGTAAGGCAAGAGAATGATAATGATTTGCCCAAAGGTGGTTATAATTGTTAACATCTAGATAGGTTAAAACACAATGATTTTCCCATAGACAATTATAATCATTATCAATGCGGTTTGGAATAATATGACAAATTGGAAAAGGGGGATTATGAATTGAATCCATACCCATAGAGTAAGAGTAAGCTGGGAAGAGGAGAAAGATGAATTTGGTAAACCTACTAGTATGGAGATGTATGACTTAACTAACAAGGACTAAAATTCATTCATGATTTAATTACTCTATATTTGTGTGATATTTGGTTAAATTGAGAATTTATCAGGTAATCAAGGAGAAGTACCATGGCATCATTTTTTAATAAGACTTCTTGAGCTAATTTTTGTTGTAGCACATGATGGTATGCACCATGATATAAAACAACATGATAACTTAGCCAAAATATGCATAAGGACTATCACATGATCCGATAAACAATTAAAAATAATGCACCAATGATAAAAACCATGATGACAATGTTGACATATGAATATGGATGGACTTAAGGATAATGCACAAGGAATCACCCAATGAACACATGTATACTAAGTCAAGGCAAAATAACAAAAGAAAACAAATAGGAAAAAAAATAAAAAACATAAAGACACAACACCAATAAACAAAAAACACCAAAAAACAAAAATCACAACAAAATACCAAGAAATAAAAAGTGAACAAAACAATCAAAACAAAATCAAACAAAACACAAATAATGGTTAATAATAATGTTTGTGCAAACAAAGCAAGAATAATTGGCACAAGGTTTCCCCTATGCTATAGGTAAATAATGACACATAAAATGAAAAACATTTCCCCTAGGATATAAGATATAATGAAACAAAAAAAAATAAGGGGGGAATAGAATAAAAGGAAGGGGTAGCCCAGCTTACTCTAGATACACTAGGCAAGTGGACATTACCTACGTAGTTCCATGATTGCAAGATCCAACATGAACTTTAGGCCAAATTTAGCTCTCTTAAGATATGGGATAGAAGAAAATGATGATAAGGAAACTTGATTATGTTATAGATTAAATATGGGAATGGTCTTGTAAAATGATGAGAGAATTGAAATAGAGATTACTCAAAACATGGCAAGAGCGTAAAATAAATCTAAGTAGGCATAAATGTATCCAATTTGAATACATAATGTGCACAACATGAACTCAAAAAATGGTGAGAGCATAATTATTAAGGCCAACAAGAATGGGGAAACTAAATTACAAGTGGTTATTCATGAAATAGTTAGGATTCTCAGGATCCTTATGGCAAGGAACTGGTTGGAAAAGATATGAAGGTGTGGTTGAGCTAACCCAAGATACCCCATCTATCCGTTTACTACCTACATAGTCTGTGTGTACCTTAGGTCGATGTAGTTCTACCAAAAATGGGAGGAAAAATACTAAGGTGGTATATAAATAAATTGAACAAAGAAGATGGCCCATCCCAAAAAAATTGATGGCTTTATATCTCACATGGAAATTCTAAGCCAATTTTCATGACTTAATATTTTATTATTTGTTAGATCTTTATGATTTTTTTTGAAATTTTTAAGAATCTCAATTTTATTGAGAATGATGAGATACTAAATAGTCCAACTCTCAAAATGGCGAGAACATTCAAACTTAAAGTGCTCACAAAATGGTGAGAGCATGGCAAAGGTTTGACTAAGATAACCTAAACATGAATCAAGCACTACCTACATAGTCCCATTAGGAACTCAAGTCACTATAGTTCTACCTTATAGTAGAGGAATCTGACTAGGTAGTAACAAGTTTATGAATGAGGTAAATGGCATAATATAGTGATAAGAATGGCAAGGTGATACTGTAATGTATGGTAAAGGTATTGTTTCTAATTTACACATAGGTAGTTATAATTAGGACATAACAACATGGGTCAATGATACTAATTTACCCAAAGAGGTTATAATTATTAACATGAAGTGGGATACTAATTTTCCCAAAGGCAGTTATAATAAGTAACACTCACAATGAAATGAAACAAGAAATGATGTAAATACCAAACCACTATCATACCAGTCCAAGATATTGCCTTTATCTAGAATCCTAAATCAACTACTAAAATTGGATATAAATTCATTCATTTAAGGTGACCTTAGAACCAGTGGAATGGAACTAAGTCTAAAGGGTTGGGGAATGAGGGTAAAAATAACTTTGGTCTATAGTAAAGGTATGGTAGAAAGATATGGTATAAATAAGATGATATGATATAACATAAATGTACCTCATATAAAATAATTTAAGTCTCTTAAATAAAATAATGTTTGAGGTGTATGATGTTCATCAAATCATCAAGTTCATCTTTGTATGGTGTAATGATCCTATATGCTATAGATCCATAATTAACAAAAATACATAGGGACCTATCTAATTAAGATTGAATTTTCCTTTCTTCTTCTTCTTCTTCTTGACCATAGTGTTCTTTTGGTTTTCTTTGTGAATAAAATCACCAATCTCAAACTCTCTATGTTTTACCCACCAATTATATTGGCCACATAGTCTATTTTTCTATGCTTGAAGGTTGTTGACAATGACTGTGCATTTTTCATCTAGTAACTCTAGCTCTTATAGGAGAGATACTCTATAATATTCATCATCTAGGACATGTTTCAATGAGATATGTAGATAAGGTAACTTGATCTCAATGGGAAGAATGGCCTTAGTGTCATAGACTAAGGAATATGGAGTGGCTCATGTTGGAGTACAATAATTAATATGGTATGTCTAAAGGGCACATAAGATTTCACTTGTGTAAATTATTTTTGTCATTTGTATGATAGGTTAGGTGGCATGATGTAATCATGAATGTAATTATAAAGGTCTGAGTACCAAATATATCTTGGACCAAAAATATCATAGATCATTGCAATGGTTCAAGGTTCATGAGCATGTCCTATAATATTTTCAATGAGGAATTGATATTCTTTTGCCTTTTTAGTATGGAAAATCAAAGAGATGATGATATCCATGACATCTATTGTCTTGTTAATAGTCCCAGGTATGTTGGAAATATATTGTTTAAGAGTGTCCACCATGTCCTTATATGGAACCAAATTGTCATCTTTGGTCTAAAAGTGGGTAACTTTATTTATTATTAACTAAGAATCACCATAAATTATGAGATGCTAAATATTCTATTGTATTTCCTAAAAAATCCCTATAATGAGTACTTCATATTCAACCATGTTATTATTATAAAGAAAGATGATACAGAATGATTTGGAAAAAAGATCCCCCTATGGTGTAATAAATAATAGACCTATGTTTGATCCATGTAATGTGAATGATTCATCAAAATATAGATTTTAGTGTTACTCCTTAGGAGGTGTCTCTATTATGGTCATGATGGATTTATCTGGGGATTGAAAAGTGAAGGGTTTAGTATCTACAAGGGGAGCTTTATTAATTCAATTTTCAAGTACTTATCCCTATATAGATTTTTGGTTGACATACTCGATATTAAACTCACTCAAAAGCATGATAAATTTCACCATAAGACCTTATAAAGATGTCTTAGATAGTAGATAATTGAGCAGATCTACTATGGAAATAACTATGGTCTTCTTGTTAAACATGTAATGCCATAGCTTTTGGGTTGTAAAAACCATAGCTAAATAAGAATTTTTGATCGATGTATAGTTATGATCATACATGACCAATGTACATCTTAGATAGTACATGACATGTTCTTTTTCATTATCACATAATGAGTGAGAAGTGCCTCCAAGGCTTTATCTATGGTAGATAAGTATTGTATAAGTGGCTTACCTAACATTGGTGATAATAAAATAGGTGGATTGGTAAGATATTACTTTAGGTGTTGAAAGTCTTTTTGACAGTCTTCATTCTAATGAAATGTGACACCCTTCTTAAGTAAGCATGTAAATGGATGGAATTTGTCAATAAATTGTGAGTCAAATAGCTTGATATATTGAATCTTTCCCCACAAATTATAGATCTACTTCAAATTACAAGGTGGTGGCATATTGATAATGGCTTGTACTTTGGTAGGATCAACTTAATTTCTTCAGTGAGAGATGATGAAGCCTAAAAATTTTCCTGAAGTGATACCAAAGATGCACTTCTTAGGATTAAGTCTGACATTGTATTCATGAATCCTCTCAAATATTCTTCATAGTGTAGTTGTTTAATCAGCATGGGTCTTTGATTTACTGAATATGTCATTGACATAGTCTTCAACAATTTCATACATCATATCATGAAATATGATGGTCATGGGTCTTTGGTATGTGTCCCTAGCATTCTTGAGGTTGAACAACATAACCAGATCATAAAACATTCCCCATAAAGTGGTGAGCATTATCTTATATTGGTCTTTTGGTGTGATCCTAATTTGATTGTACCTCAAAAATCCATCCATAAGTGAAATCATTCTATACCCTACTATGGATTCAAATATCATGTCAATACTCAGTAAAGGAAAGTCATCTTTGGGGTAGGGCTTATTTATATATTTGAATCAATGTAGATTTTGATTCCTCTAGGCTTCTTGCTAACAAGCACAGTATTTTAAATCCATTATAATTAGTCGATCAATCTAATGCATCTTACTTATAATATTTTTTCCAACTGTTTCTTTATTTGTACAATAATATGAGGATATATCTTGTGTAATTTTCACTTCATAGGTTTTTCATCAAGATGTACAACAAGGTGGTGTATAACCAAGGTGATATCTAAACCTAGAATGTTTGAAGAGGCCCATGCAAAAATGTTAAAAAATTCCCTCAAAATGGCTATAAAGATTTCACATTCCTCCTCAGTGAGGGATGCACCTAATTTGATCCACTTTGGGTCATTTGGGGTCTTGATGTTGACTTCTATAGTATCTTCTATGAAAATAATTGATCCATCTTCTAGAATGGTTGGCAATGATGTGAATTAGCCTACAAATGCAAAGTCCTCTAGTTGGACAATTTCTTCAAACTCTCCTGAATAAGATGAATATGAATCTCCTAATGGTAATCATGTCCATGTCACAAATATTATAGGAAATTCTTAGGCAATTTGATCAAAGGCATATTGTTCTACCAAACTAAACTTGGAACCAAAAATAAGTTCATCATTGGTAGTCTCCTGAGCTTCATTTGAGGAAAGGTGAACACCCCCATCTAATGGTTCTTGAAATAGATTTTCACCAAAATACTAGCCTTTCTCTTTAATTTTACCCTATTCAAAAAGTTCCTCAAAGAGGTTTTCACTTTAGGAACTCAATATTTTATTCTTTTATTTTTGGCTAAGAGTGTTCACCCATTCTCAAAAATAGGCTACAAGATCCATTTTGATATAGAACCCTTATTTGTGGTCTCTCAATAGAACATTATCTCTTAGGCTTAGAAAATAAAAAAAGGACTTATCATTCTCAAACTCATCTATAGGCATTATGGATTCTTGTTGGTCACAAGCTATAATTTGAGGGTGATACAGAGGAAGTAAATTACATCAAATTAATGGGGTAATGGTAAAAATGGTATGTGAGTCAAATAGGTTAGTATTTTCAAGGTCTTCATAAGTTTTATGATTAGACTCTACTTTTTTAATAGCATCACCATCATTATAAGTTAGAGTAGGAACATGAATAAGATACGTCAGATCACCCCTAGGTAGTTTAAATTTGAGACCATAAGTTCTTTTGACCAAAATTTACCCTAGGTCAAATTAAGTCAACTCCGCTACATTTTAAAACATTTCATAAGGTCCCTAGGTTTTAAAATGATTACCATATTCCTAATTGAAGTCAATTCATACTTTGAGGGTCACCTAATATGTTTTAACCTTTATCACATTTGTTTATTTTTCTTAATGTCATTTTATGCTACCTTTTGGGTCATGCTAAGGATTTGTACAATTTTACACAAAAGGAAAAATGTGTTAAGAATAAATATAATGTAATTCATGTTAGATAATGTCTGAAGAAGGTTTTGAAAATAAAACATTATAGGTTTAATGTAAAAAGAAGAAGATGATCTAAAAAAGGTCAGTTTCATGTAGTTGTATGGACTAAAGTGACTCATCTATAGGTAGAAAAACTTCAAGAAGATGAATTTAGATCCCTATAGGTCATTTCTAGGCTTAGGTGGCTTCAAAAAATCCAAAATTGTTAAAAATTGATTTTTCTCTCCTATCACTCTCTTGGACATGTCAAAAAGGGTTAACGATATTCTTTTGGTATGGACTAGAGAAGAAGAGTTGGAGTGAATGCACTTGGGGGATATTAGTAGTACTTATGACCTTCCATTTCATATTCATGTTTTAAATATTAATGGTATGTATTGTATAAACAATTGTTAATATTTTTATCACCTCTAAACTTCCTATGCAATCCCAACATCTTAGTTTTCCTCATCTGGTTGTACTATGAAGATTGGTCTATGTGAACGAAGTAAAGTTTGTATATTTTTAGAGCATGTTCACCCATTTAATGATTGACTTAAACTAGTTTATCATGTGTGACCATTTAAGATAGGCAGGATCACTCTCTTGTGCTAGGAGTGAACACTAATGAAAGTTGAGAACAATGTTTGGGTAGTTACAGAGTTCATTCCCCTGTGAGTAGCTTTGGATAAAAGGTAATACAATTGTTTCTAAGATTTTAGAGCATGGTGATGGTCTAATTAGAATTAAATAGACTAATGGAAATGAAATCTTAAAGCATTTGAAACTAAGTTAAGTTGAATATTGAACTCACATGCTTAGCAGATAACCACCTACAACTTGCTATGGAGAAGTGTGTTTTGACAGTGATGTTCCCAAAGAGTATGGGATTTTAAGGTTTTAAGAATACTCTCAAGGTAATAATAGTAGGAATGAGCCATTAAAATAGATTAGAGATTGGTTGTGAGAGTTAATCATCAACTACAGTCAGTCAAGTTGAAGAAAAGTTATAAAATGGGTGTTTACCTTAACTTTTATAAAAAAAAATTTGCTCCACACAATGTTAACTATTGGTGAAAATATATGAGGTCTAGTAAGCCAAATGGCTTCATTATTGTAGTTTAGACCTAGTGGTAACTTCTTGACATAAGAGGAAATGATTAGGTTAAGGGAAAAATATGGTTGAATGGATTTCAACTCAGTCAAAGTCTTGATGGAAACACCCAGTGAACTATAGTGCCATTAGGCCAAAATGAACCTGGAATCATGTAACTTATAATTAAGACCTCGTAGATTGATGGTAAAAGAATAAGAATATGGTTTCCAAGAAGAAATGAATCTATCTAAGTGTGAGATATCCCTAGTGACCTTATAGGAACCAAAAGTGTGAAGAATAATGTTTAAACATCTATAATCACCTACAAGAAACTCTTGTATTCCCTAATGAACACCTACAATTTGAAGTGAGGACTACAGACTATTCTAAGCTAATGAAAGATGTAGGTGTGGAAGGTTGATATAGGTATAGGTTGAATAATTCCATGTATAAATCACTCTCAAATTGACCATTTCATATTTCTATGATATTCTTAGAGGTAAATTAAATTGAAGATGAACTAAACTAGGTCTTCAAACCTCATATTTAGTCAACCAAACCTTACACACAGTCACAGACCTATAATCTAATTTTAATAATTTGAGATTTTGAGGTATATATAATTATGATAAATATTTGAAACTTGATATATAGTGCCATCATGAGTTTTATTAGACCTCCATGGTCTCATTTGGGTCAGACTAATAAGGGAAGTGTTCACTATTTTGTCTCAAACCTGAGGCACTCCATAGTCAATCCAACCTACAGGCTTAGTGAATTAATGGTAAAATGATGAAATAGAGAGTCTTGATTGACTATGAAATGATGTGTAGAGTTTAATTGGAGTTGAATAAGTGTAGATAAAATCCTACAATCACTATGAACACTTAGAGGTGGTCACATACTCAGAAACATAGTCTATGCCTACTAGACTTAGAACTAGGCATGAACCCTCAAAATTCTAATGTAATTCATATGAACATGTAATCTTATAAATTAATTTAATATACTTAATGAGAGAGTGAAGGGTTGATGAAAATCATTGGTTTGTAGATAACAATCTAGATTGGTCATTTTTTACCTCAATTTATCTTAGGGGTGCCCAAAATGCATACTAAGAACTTGAGAGTCAAATTCTTTCACTCCCATCTATATGGAAAATATGAATGGATTATTGATCACTTAGGGATATTTGAGGGGTTTCCTATAATTCAACTCAGTGTCATTGGTTTGAGGGTTAAGGGCTTAACCTTTATAAATCATTGTTAAGAACCTAAATGACATAAAACACTTATAAGAACCTGATGACAAAAGGATGAATAGAAATGCATCTAGAATGTGTGAATTGACCTATAAATTGATTTTAATAAACTTTATAATATTTAAATATCCTCACCATTCATTTTTTCCATACTATCACTTCTACGAATGAGTCAAATTCTCTACTTTCTTCAACTTTTGGGTTGATTTGAAGGTGTAGAAGGGAATAGTTAGGTGAAAGTCATGGTGTAATGTGTTTGGAGATGTATTATAAATACTAAAACCCCATTATCACCTTAATCATGCTTGGAAACCCCTCTGCTAAATTGGTTATTGTAGGTAGTCTTGGATAGAATAGTGAGAAGTAACATAACTACCAAATTGGAGCTGAGAAGTGTGTTTTTTTACTTTTCTTAAGGTATATATGATATACTGTATGATAAATAAGTCTTGATTATGTGTCTCACATATATGAAATTAATATCCTTGAGCATATGCAGGTCACCCTAGTGACAAGTGTGAGAATTGAGGCCTAGAAGGCTAATGTGTGACTGCAAGGAAGTAACAACAAATGGTAAGGGGAAGATCATCAGTTGGAGAAGTGTATAATGATCTTCACCAATCATGTTTTCACCTTATCAAGTGATTTCATATGTTTTAATGAATTTTAAGATAGTTCAAGTTATTTGAGTGGATTTCTCATCAAGAAAGGTAGTTTTAAGAAAGACAATGAAGTGTCCCTACACCAACTTCAAGAATATGTCATTTTTTATATGGACACTTGTCTAAGAGAACTTCATGATTTGTTCTCTAACTCATCATATTGCATTGTAACTAGTATTCAAGACTTGACACATGGCATGGTGACTCTTCAATGCCACTCTTTCTCCCTCCTCTCCTATGCTCTATATATTGAAGACATTTTAGCATTATAAAGGATCCATAATTGGTATGGCAAAGCCCTATTGGTTTGACATCTTGTTTTACCTTTGAATAAAGTTTTATCAATCTGGGTTAGTATCTTAATTTCTTGATTAAGTATGTCAAGTAGTCTATTTGGATGACAAGTGATGATTGTTTCTCCTTTGCTTCCATTTTACTCTTATATGCATTATGTGAGTGATACTTCTTTTAACAGGTCTCATGAAGTGTAATTATTTTTTAGGTGTATTTGAAGTGTGAATAAGATTAGTAGTGTCTAATATTATACCTCCTTTTTAATCACCCTTTATAAATGCATATAAATATGCCTCCATGTATAAACACTTATGCTAGAAGGACCTTGAGTTGAGATTAGTTTTAGCAATATGCCTTCATAGTGCAAGTTTTAGGTATGTTTATGGATATATCCTTAGTGTACCACATCCATTAGTGTAGGTTAATTTTATGCTTCCTTATTCCCTTTTCACCCCTAATAGTTATTAGACTAGTGTAGTTGAGATCCTAAATTATTAGATCAAAGGATCTGGCCATCTCTCTCTTGGATCAATCTATATAACCTTAGATATAGTTCTATGTTATCCAAAATTTGATAAGGTCTATTTTAATTTTATAGTGTGAAATTTTGGGATACAAAATTTTTGTCACACCTAGTGGGACATGAAGTTCGTGAAAGTTGTTCAAGGTGGATGTTCATCTTGACAACAAGAAGATGTAATAGTCTACTTCTTGTAGTATCTAGAAACTCCAATAATTGACTCTTGATGGTAGACTAGTGCATTGTTTCATGCATAAGGTAATCACAAGAAATCACACTAAAGACATTCCTTTTGAGTTAAAGAAGCTTCCTCATTATTCAATCAAAGCATATAGATTTGCTAACACCCATCCTTACCCAAAGAGATCATACCTTGCTCATAGACCTTTAAAAAAGTTTTTGATTGGCCCAAGATTAAAAAATCCTAAAGCCATCATGGTAAGTAACTTAATTTTTTTTATTTAAATGGTTATAGTCCTCTAAGACTTTCCCATTATGATGACATTCCCATATTACCCCTCAAAAGTATCCCTTCATACACTAATGAGACTGTCATTACCCCTATTTAGCGCATTAGAAACATTGACAACTTCTACAATATACATCACATCATTTAGGAGAAAATAAAAATTAGGTTTTTGGTTATCTCTTTTGAGAGATCTTGATTGATATGGTACATTGGTCCCTGAATCTATCACCACATGGGATGAGTTGGTGAGGCTTTGAGGAGAAGGTTTGAGGACAAGAATGACAACTTGTCATTGATTAAGCAGCTAACCAACATAAGGAAAAGACCTTAAGAATATATTAAAGACCTAAACATAAGGTTTTCAAAGACATTTTATAGGATACCAATCTTGGTAAGATCTATTGTTCATCATGCTTTCTTTTATTATCTTAAGGCTTTTGATAGTGATATTTCTATGATGGTATAATAAATGAGAGATAACACATTGCCTAATGCCTATGAAGTGGCTATTAGGGATGAGAATTGTTTGATTCAAGCTAGGAATATTTCCCCAAGACCTCCCATGTCTTTATTCCCTAAATTACAAACCCCTACACCTATTGTTGCTCCCATTCCCACTCCAAAACATAAGTCTATTTCCCCTAGTCAATCAAGTATATTTAATAAGATAAAAATAATGAATACTATTGAATAAGGTATTTTAGGTCTAAAGAGTATTATACAGTAGAAAAGAGTGAGGAATTTACAAATCCATTATCAACATAATCAGTCCTATCTAAACCATCAAGGCAATAGACCACCCTTTCAAGGTCATTTTCAAGGTCAAGGGCAGCTAGTTCAAGAAAATTCATATAATTGTTATAATACCAATGTTCCCTCTACCTAAATAAAATTAGTTCCTATTCAAAATAGCCTTGTTCAAGATCATGAGAATCAACCTCCATGGGATCAACCTCATGATCCATCTACCTATGTCATTGAGTCCTTAAATAAAGTTTTCATGGAAAATCTGGGAACAATTTTAGCCATGACTCAAGATGAGGTACCTAATGGAGGAGAGAACAATGGAAAAACTGCTCAAGTTGGGTCTAAATTTAGTTAATTGGTATAAATATAACTCATGTTCTATGAATTACCAAGGGAAATCAAGCAAAGACTCAAGTCTTATGGCTACAAACATAAAATCAAATAGAAAGGCAATTAAGGAGGTTCAAGGGGATGGTAAAGGTTCATCAGTGAGTGTTCAAAGATCTAAAAGTTAGGTATGTATAATGTAGTCCCAAATGCACAAGTATATCATAGAATTTAGAATTATATGACCTCGTTCACACCTCAAATTTCTCAAAGTATAGGCAACAATTTTCCTATTATTGGACAAGCTAAGGTTAGTGGCTCTTTCACTAACATTGTAGATAATATGAACAAGGCTCATGTAAATGTATAGATGTGGGATACATTAGTGATACATAGACAAGTAAAGATACTCAAATAATATCTATCCAAACTTAGCATGACAACCAAGCAACCTAGTGGGAAAGAGGTAGCCTTAACAAACACATTGAATCCCAGTGAGGGACAATCAAACAAAATTGAGAAAGTAAACAAACCTTCTCATTCTATCTCTCTATCATCATTAGGGATGATTTATTTCATAATTATTTGATTGATAGTGGATCAAGTACTTATGTCATGCCTAAGCAAGTAGATGATAAGTTGAATTTGAAGTATGAGCCTCATTCTAAAGAAGTGTTACAATTGGATGGGTCAGTTGCCAAGATAATTGGCATAACCAAAGGTTTTCAATTTGTTCTTCATGATTTTCCTAATTTCACTATTTCTCAATATGTTATGGTTATGGATGTGCCACCTCACTTTCTCTTTACTTGGCAAGAGAGTTTACTACTAAGATTAGAGGATATTTGACTTCAACTTGGTCTTATATGGCATTTAGGACCAAGTATGGTGCTAAAGTATAAATCAAATCTAAACCTCTATCTAATTTTCATGTAGATACATATATGCCTTATACATCTAACATTAATTGTAATATCAATGATGAATATGAGAATCTTAGTGATCAAAAACCTCTAACACTTCTTGATGGCATAGCTAACTTATACCTTGATGAATAAGGAATTGAGTAATATGGGTTTGAAGAAACTGGTCTTGGTATATACATCCTCCATGAAGAATGTGATGTCACTCTTGAGGTAAATCCTAATGACACTCTAGAATAGGTTGCATAGGGAAACTACATGTTGCACATGGATGATGATGTTCATATCCTAGCTATAACAAATCATGAAAATCTTAATGGGCATTCAGTTCTAATTGCTAAAGAAGATAATGTTCATGAGCATGAACCTCAATAAGAAGTAGATGATATGTAGAAACACTTTAATGCCATAGTTTAGGAGTTTAAGGAGTTAAATAGGTATGAATATTTTCAAAAAGAATATAGACCTTATGATGAGGTCAATCATGTATCTAATGAACATAAGGAAGAGTGTGGGGTCTCTACGAAGCAAGAAATAACTTTGGTATACCATAAAGCATTTGGTGAACTAAAAAATAGCCTTGATGACTCTCAAAAATTAATATATCATGATTCAAACACATTTGAAGTTGGGAAGGGTTTCATGACTCCCAATAATCATATTGATTCATGCCAATTGGACATGATAAAGACAAGTAAGCTACAAAGTTAAAAAAACCTCTAAGAAATATAGATGGGATGCTCATGAGAGATCCAAGTGATACACTTGCAATTATCAGAATCCCCAAAAATGCTAAGTCATTTGATTACCTCCATAAGCAAGTTTTCATTGACAAACATTGATTCTCTGATGGTTTATTTTCATGGAGCAAGATTAATTCTAGAAGCATTGTCTTTGACCCTAGTTGAATCAATTAACTTGTTCTTCACCTCAAGTGTTTTGAGGTCTTGTATATATTAAGATAGGTGTGTGTTTTCCTTTGAGTTGTTTATGTGTTTTCCCTAAGTGCTTAGAGATCACAAGTGTGTGTTTTGGTATCTTATTTTGTGTGTTTGTTTTTTTTGTGTTTAGTGTGACTTTAGAGTCCTTTCAAAGGCATTTTAGTGTCAATTTTATAATATTTATTATTCCATTTCCTAAGGATAGGAGAAGGCAAGTTTTCCTTAACATAGTAGGCATGTTACCCCTATAAATCACCAAAATGTTGACCAAATTTTACCCTAGGTCAAATTAAGTCAACCCCCTTACATTTTCAATTTTTCATAAGGACCCATAGGTGTTAAAATGATCATCATGTTCCTAACTGAAGTCAATTCATACTTTGAGGGTTATCTAATATGTTTTAACCTTTGTCACATTTGTCTATTTTTTACAATGTCCTTTTATGCCACATTTAGGGTCATGCTAAGGAATTGTATGGTTTTACACAAAATTAAAAATGTGTTAATAAGTAATATAATGTATTTCAAGTTAAATAATTTAAAAGTAAGGTCTTGAAATTGAAACATTGTACATTCAATGTAAAAATAAGATCATATAAAAAATGGTTAGTTTTAGGTAGTTGTATAAACTAAAGTGACTCATTTGTAGGTGTGAAATCTTCAAGAAGGTGTCTTGAGATTCCCATAGGTCATTTCTAGGATCATGTGGATTTAACATATCCAAAAAATTTAGAAACTAGTTTCTCTCTCATATTGCTCTCTTGGACAGGTCAAAAAGGGTCAATGGTTTTCTTTTGGTATGAATTAGAGAAGAAGAGCTGGAGTGAGTGAACTTGGTGGATGTTATCAGCCACTATTAACATCCATTTAATGTTCATGGTTTCAATATTGATAGTTTGTCATGTATGAATAATCATTAAGATTGTTAGCACCTATAAATTTCATATGCAATCCCAAGGGCTCAATTTTTCTCATTTGCTTACACTATGAAGATTGGTCTATGTGAACTAAGTAAATTTTTTAGGCTTGAAGATCACCCATTTCATGATTGACTTTAAATATTTTGGCATGTGTGACCATGGTAGATAGGTAGGATCACTCTCTTGTGCAAGGAGTGAACACCAGTGAAAGTTGAGAATAATGTTTTGGTAGTTGTAGGTTTCATTCCCCTATGAGTAGATTCACATCAAAGGTAATACACTTGTTTCCAAACTCTCATAGTATGGTGATGGTATAAGCATAATTCAATGGACCAATGAAAATAAAAACTCAAAGAATTTTAATCCAAGTGAAATTGAAGATTGAGCTCATATGTCTAGTAGATAACCACCTATAGCTTGTTGTGGAGAAGTGTGCTTTGACATTGAAGTCCTAAATAGCAAGGGATTTTAATGTTTTGAGAAGATTATCAAGGTAACAATAGTAGGATTAAGCCATTAAAAGAGACTAGAGATTGGTTGTGAGAGTCAATCATCACATATAGTTAGTCAAGTTGAAAGTGGAAAAATGGGTGTTTACCTTAACTTCTATGAAAAGAGATTTTGCTCCACATAATGTTATTTGTTGGTGAAAATCTATGGGGTCTAGGTAAGACTAATGGCTTCATTCTTGTAGTCTAGATCTAGTGGTAACATCTTGACACAAGAGGAGATGATTAGGTTAAGGAATGGATTTTAACTTAGTCAAAATCTTGATGGAAACACTCAGTGAACTACAGTGCCATTAGGCCAAAATGAACCTAGAATAATGCAACTTGTAAGACCCAATACACTGACAGTTAAAGGATAAGATCATGGTTTCCAAGAAGAAATGAATATATCTAGGTGTGAGATAGTGATAGTGACCTTAGAGGAAACAAAAGTGTGAATAATAGTATTCAAACATCTATTATCACCTACATGAATCTCTTATATTCCCTAATGAACACTTATAGTTAAAAGTGAGGACTATAGACTAGCCTAAGCTAATGAAAGATGTAGGTATGGAAGGTTGACAGAGGTGTAAGTTGAAAATGTCCACATATAAATCACTATCATAGTGATAAAACATTTTCATGAGATTCTAAAAGGAAAAGAAGCAAAGTGATGATGAACTAAACTGGGTTTTCAAACCTCATACTCAGTCAACCAAACTCTACACACAGTCACAAGTCTAAAGCTAATTTTAAGAATTTGAGATTTTGAAGGATATAAAAGTATGAAAAAGCTTTGAAAATTGATATAGAGTGTCCTCATGAGTTGGAATAAATCTCCATGATCTCATTTGGGTCAGACTAATAGGGGAAGTGTTCACTATTTTGTCTCAGACCTGAGGCACTCCACAATCAATCCAACCTACAAGCCTGGTGCATAAATTGTAAAATGATGAAATGGAGAGTTTTGAATGATTATGGAATGATGTGTGGAGTTTGATTTGAGGTAATAAGTGCATGTATGGTCTTACAGTCACTGTGAACACTCATAAGTGGTCACATACTCAAAAACATAGTCTATGACTACTAGATCTAGAGCTAGGCATGAACCCTCAAAATTTTAATAGAAATCATATGATCATTTGATATTCATAAGCAATGTAATATACTTCATGGGAGAGTAAAGGGTTGATGAAACTCAGTGGTTTTCATAGAATAACCTAGATTGGCCATTTTTGGCCTCAATTTATCTCAAGGGTGCCCAAAATACATAGTAAGAACTCGAGAGTGAACTTCTTTCACTCCCATATATACAAAATATATGCATGGAGTCTTGAGAACTTAGGTATATTTGATGGGTGTCTTATAATTTAAATCAATGGAATTGGTTTGAGAGTTAAATGCTTAACCTTTATGAATCATTGTTAAGAACTTAAATGACATAAAACCCTCATAAAAACTTGATGAGGAAAAAATGAATACAAATGCATCCATAATGAGTAAATTAACATGGAAATATATTTGGATCAACTTGAAAATCTCTGTCTCCTCACCATTCAATTGTTTTGTATTATCACTTATACAAATGATTCAAATTCTCTAATTTTTGAAAGATTTGGGTTGATTTGAAGGTCTAGAAGGGAATAGATAGGTAAAATTCATGGTGGAAGTTGTGTGGAGATGTATTATAACTCCTAATACCAAATTATTACCTTATTCATTCATGGAAACCCCTCTATTAAACTAGTTTTTGTAGGCAGTCTTGGATAGAATAGTGAGAAATAACATAACCGACAAGTTGGAGATAAAAAGTATGTTTTTTGAGTTTTCTTGTGGTTTATATGATAGAAAAAAGGATAAATAAGTATTGATTATGTGTCTTAAATCTATAAAATTAATATCCTTGAGCATATCCAGGTCACCCTAGTGAGAAGTGTGATAATTGAGGCCTAGAAGGCTAATGTGTGATTGCAAGGAAGTAAAAACAAATGGCAAGGGGAAGATCATCAGTTGGAGAAGTGTATAATTACCTGTACCAATATTTTTTTCAAATTCTTAGGTTATGGAATATTTGTCAATGAATTTAAAGATAATACAAGATATTTGAGTGGATTCCTCATCAAGAAAGGTAGTTTCAAGAAGGACAATGAAGTGTCCCTATGTCAACTCCAAGAATATGTCATGTTTCAAATGGACACTTATCTAAGAGAAATTCATGATTTTTTCTCTAACTCCTTTTGCATTGTAACTAGTCTTCAAGAATTGACACTTTGCATGGTGACTCTTCAATGTCATTCTTTCTCCCTCCTCTCCTATGTTCTATATATTGAAGCCATTTTGGCATTATAAAGGATCCATAATTGGTATGGAGAAGCCCTGTTAGTTTGAAATCTTATTTTACCTTTGAATAAAATTTTATTAGGATGGTTTCATCTCTTAATTTCTTGCCTAAGTATGTCAAGTAGTATATTTTGATGAAAAGTGATGATTGTTTCTCATTGCTTCTATTATACTCTTGTATGGATTGTGTGAGTCATACTTCTTCTAATAGGTTTCATGAAGTGTAATTATTTGTTAGGTGTGTTTGAAGTGTGAATAGGATTAGTAGTGTCTAAGATTAGACCTCTTTTTTTATCAACCTTTATAAATGCATAGAAATCTACCTCCATGTAGAAATACTTCTACTATAAGAACCTTGAGTTGAGATCAATTTTTAAAATCTACCTTCATAATACAAGTTTTAAGTATGTTTATGGAGATATCCTTGGTGTATCACCTCTACTAATGTAGGTTACTTATATGTTTCCTTCTTCCCTTTTCACCCCTAATAGTGATTAGAATAGTGTACTTAATATCCTAAATAATTAGATCAAGATAACTAACCCATAATCTAGATATCTAACTTTTAGATCAATTTGCATGTCCATAGAGATAGTTCAATGTTATCCCAAATTTGAGAAGGTCTAGTTGACTTATCTAGGGTGAAAATTTGGGGTTTAAAAATTTATTTTTTACCATGTTGTAGAAATTATCTCAAGATTTCCCTACTTATTTGGCCCTAGGCCTCCTCCTTCATAGGCTTGGTTCTTCATGACCCTGTTAGGAATGGGATATTTGGCATTTTTGTAAAAATCAACCAACTTGTCATTGTATAACTAGGATTAATCATTGGTAAGTGGGTCATCTTCTTGGTTAGTGGCCAATGTGAAAATAGCAAGTGATGGACTATGAATCTTACCTTTTCCCTTTCATTTCTATTTCATGCAATGTGGCCTAATTGTAGTTCTTCCATATGACTTGGGGTTCAATGGAAGCTTGGAAATGTGGAATGTGTCATGGGTCAAATACAGCCTTATACCATTGGCTAAGATGATAAATTGATTAGACATTTATATAGGAGGCATATGTGAAGATGAGTCAAATCTATCTAGGTCTATACAATTGACCTATACCTATTTGACATGTATTTCTTTATCTTTGTCCTTTTTAGGAACTGGGTCTAGGCTAAAGTGGTCATTGTAACTTTTGTACTCAGCTTCCAAATTTTTATAGTGTTTATAGGGCTATAAATCCCCATTAATAGTGACCATGCCTGAGTGCATTAACTTGAGGCACTATTTCAATATTGAAGGGCTTACATGAATTTCATGTATCCAAGGTCTACCCAAAAGCAAATTGTATGATAAATATAGGTCCAACACATGGTAATGTGTATCATGAGTCAAGGTTCCAATGATAAATGGCAAGTTTATGGTGCCTTGTGATCTACGTTCTTCATTATCATAGGATTTGATATCAATTATTTCCAGCTGTAGATCAGTTTTATATATTTGAGATGCTTGATGAGCTTTAAAGACATAATATTTAGAGCCAATCCAGTGTCTATGATGACACATTTGATTTTGTGCCACATGAGGACAACTTCAATTTATAGTGGGTTGTTATGGAGAGGGCCAATGTATGACATATCGATTTGATCAAAGGTCAATTATTGGCTTAGGGCTAGATATCTAACCAAAGCTTAGAATTTGTCTAGGGTTATGTTGTTGGGTACTTAAGATTGGCCTAAAAGTTATATTAGGATGTTCTTGTGTATAATATATATACACAATAAATATAAAATGTGTATTTATGTGGTGGTCTTCAAGATTTGTTTCATACTATCATACAGCTTTTCCTTAACATTGGTATATGGCTTGTTCCTAGCCAACATAGTGGGTTGGATTGGTTTTTTGGCAGGTGGTTGTGGGCCTAAATGGTAACCTTAGACTATTGATTTGTGATTGCATAATTGGTATTAGATAAAAGATCATTGTAACATGATGATGATGGAGATGGTCCAAATAAGATAAGTTTAAATTATTGGTGAACTTGATTGTGGTCATGGGACAATGACAATTTATCGATATAAATTCCTAAACTAGTAATCCCCAATTGTTATTGTGTTTGGTTGTGGTTCTAGGTCAAGGAATGATTACTAACATAGTTGGATTGATTAGAATTATTTATAAATGGTCCTAGTTTATTGGCACTTGGTGTAGGATTAATGGTGATGGTAGAAATACGACCTCCCATAATATGACCTACAACTTTATTGTAGTCATGAGAAATTATATGGTAAGTTTGATGGTTGTTGGAATAATTTTAGCCTTGGTTCCTCCCATTTTATTCATGTTGTTTTTTTTGTTGCTGATGTTGATGTTATTTTCATTGATATTATTGTTATTATGGTGGTACTTTATGTTGTTGTTGTTGATTGTTAGTATTATGTTGTGGAAAAGGGTTTTGGTATATACCCAAGTTTTGATTGGATGTAGATGCTCTATTATGTAATTTAATCTCCTCATTTTCAAACATATTTTCATTGAGTTACTTTAACTACATAGAATGGTGTATATTATGTCCATGAATGTGGCAGTATTCATAAAACTCATGCTCTTTTTACCAGTCTAGATACATAATCCCCTTATGATAGTGCTTTATAATTGTCTAATTAATCATATTAACCTTAGATAAATTGAGAAAAACTACTTTGATAGGTTCATCAAGGTCACTAAAGACTCAAGGAATGGGTCTTATTCTTGGAGGAGGACTTTGCAAAGGTAGTGATTTTTATATTTATGGAATTGGTTTAGGTTGTTACATAGATTATACTTGCTAAATAGGTTGTTAGTGAGGAGTAAGCTATATTTATGATGCAGGTTGAGTAGATGGTGTTTGCACCATTTGTACATGGTGATAATTAGTTACTCCATTTCTAACAATATTCTTATTACAATTGTATTACTTGGATTTCTCATGGTTACTAGCCTGGGTTGGTACTGACACTTGCACTTGGACTTGGTTAGGGTTTTAACTTGGGCATATACATTAGTTTTGGTTTTGATTTTGATTCAATGAGGATAGCTTGATAATCCCTTTGTTAATAAGGGATTTTTGAATCTACAAACCTTTTTTGATGATTTATTTGAAGGTATGTGCACACTGAAGCTCCAAATCATCTGATATCTTATTGTATAATTTTTTGGTAAACACGTTGGCTAATTATTTATCTAGCAAGTTGTAGGTAAGTGATTGTTGAGTCCATAAAATGACTCATTATTGTTATATTTTATAACTTTAAATATGTCAAATGGTTGAGCATTGTATGTAATCTTAGGATTTAGAACTAGCTTGAGGTAGGAAAGAGATACTTTTATCTCTATAAATTCATGTGAGTCTAATTTAATCTTCTTTGCATTATCTTCTGACCATTTTCATGTTTTAGTCTTCACATTTTGATATGTATAGGTAATAGTAGCATCTAATAAGAGTTTTGACAAGATTTCATGAAGATAAGTATGTTACAAGGCATATAAATAATCATCTAAAGCATATCTATGGATTTTGTCAATCAACTATGAATTTTACTAGCTAACTATAGATTTCACCAACTAGCTACAAATTTCACCTATAAACTATGAATTTCGTTAGTTAGCTAAAAATTTCATTAGTTAGCTACAAATTCCACCATTCAACTATGGATTTCACTAGTTATCTATGAATTTTTCTAGTGAGGTATGAATTTCAATAGGTGACTACATATTGCCACAATTTTGATATGGATTATCACAGTTTACTTCTGAATTGATCATATCATGTTCTAAAGTGTTCAAAAAACCTTTCCACCTTCTTCATGATAATCTAGAAAATTCTTTTTGATATTTCTATCTGTCTTCATGTATATAAATAGTTTCTTATTTCTATTTGGTCTTCCATTTTTGGAAGCTATTGTTCTAGATTGCAACACTAAAAACAAAACATATGGATATCATGAATATACAAATTTGGTTGCTAGATATAGTTAAGCATGGTATTATTTAACTCATGTGGATCTTCTTGATTCCTTGTAGATATTATTATAATGTTTCTCTATTTTGGAAATATCTCCCAATCTATTTATAATATCTTGTTGTTTTAAATCAGTCGAGTTGTTACCTAGTTTCTAGGGATAGTTTATTTTGCATAGAATAAAAGGATAGATCCATGTTAGATCTAAGACATATATATCTCTCCATAGATATTTTAATTCTGGTTTCTTTTGAATACAATAATAATTTCATCAGTTTACTCTTTCAATTCATATGTTGATGTAGCATCTTAAAGCTGAGTTGATTCAAACCTGAATCTGAGGTAGAGCAAGGGCCCACTCCCCAAAGAGGAAAGATATTTATTTTGGCATTTTTAAATATATTTATTTTTTATTAATTAATATTGATGTGTGTGTGTGTGTGTGTGTGTGTGTGTGTGTGTGTGTGTGTGTGTGTGTGTGTGTGTGTGTGTGTGTGTGTGTGTGTGTGTGTGTGTGTGTGTGTGTGTGTGTGTGTGTGTTGGCATAATTAAGATTTATAACATGTAGGGTAGATTGGATAATTGATATGTTATTTTTAGTTTATCATAAAATTTTAAGTATTCTTTTAAATTCCTACAACTTTAATTCTACAAATGTGTATTTGAGATTTATTTTATTCTGCAAGTGTGAATTTGAAACTTAGTTTGAATGAGTTTATTTTATAGTAGTGTGTGTTTATTTCCAAGTTATTAAATTTAGTACAATTTGGTTTGTTTACATTTCATGTAAGATTGTTTCTTTTTAGCATTAGTTTAGGTTTTAGAAATAGACTTAGATTATCACAACATCAAAAACCCCTTAAAAATAGTATTGTTAACCTAAAACCAATAAGTGCCTTACTATAAATAGCCTTAGACACTACTTGGTAAGAATTGATACCAACATAAGTTGGTTAAATGAAGGGGTAATAATGAACCCATTAGTGACTAGCAAACACTCTCCATGTCTGCATGTAGCTCACAAAGATCTCACCATCTTTATGTTTGGCTTAATTCAAATCTATTAATGAAATCTCATGATTGAGATTATAGGAGAAATGCTATGCAAATTTGTCTAAGAGGTCATCAAAATTAGATATGGAATTCTTTGGCAATTTGATGAACCAATCCAAAGTCTATCCCACTAGACTTTGAGGAAACAAAAGGAGTAGGTAAATGTCACTATAATCCACTAGTTAGAAAGCGATAAGTAATTATTTCAAATAGGCCTTCAGGTCTTCTTTACCCTTATATTTATCAAATTTTGGTGGTTCATAGCTTGGAATAAATAATATTTGAATATACTCCATGTTGAATAAGTATAAACATACATTATCTAACTTGAATTTCTTCATCTACTTCCCTAATTAAATGGTGGCAATCGTATCCTTTATTTGTTGTAGTTATTATGCCAAGAAACTAGATGGTACATTTGGCTAAGCTGGTGGATGGGTGGTCAAATGTAGATTACCTTGATTAGGGTATAATGGAGGTATAGTTTATTTTAGAATGTTGATTTGATGGGTGAATTGACTAGAAATATGAATCTATAGATTGGGATGTAATTATTAAAACTACATGCATTATTCTACTATATTTTAGTTTGGATTCATTATATAGCCTTGGTTTTGAGGGAATTGAGGCTGAGATGGAAGGATATGGCTTTGGGTAAAGTACTATGCCTATTGAGATTGAGTAGGGACTTGTTGCCGATTAGTTGAACCTAGATAAATAAAGGGAGCTTATTAACCAAGACCCTGTCTTTTGATCTATGGCACATGCTGAGTAATAAGAAATTATTACCTAATTGGTACTTGTAGAAAAATGGTACTTCTTTGTTACACAAACACCTATTCTGAACTAGATGCTTTTTGGGTTTTTGTAATTTTTCTTTGACTAATAGACACACATTGATTAGACAATTTGCATGATTTTAAAGGTATATTGGTTTACAATTGTAGAGGTACATTTTTCACTACCTATCAAGGTGGAACATTTGTTACCCATTTTTGAGGTGGTAGATTATATTGTGCCTATTGTTTTAGAATGTTAGTCATCACATGTTGTGGGATAAAATTTATCACTTTTTGTTGAGAAAAATCACTATTCATCACTTCATTACTTATTTCTTTTGGTTGCATGTTTAATGAAGAAATTAGTTGAGTATTGGAAGTAAATTGATGTGTTTGGGACATAGGAGTTATTTCCATTTTTATTTTGAACCACTTATGTTTTTAGCTACAATCACTTCTTGTTTTAAATTATTTCTTGGTGTAATTAAACTACTTTGGCCTAGATTGGAAGACACTTGCATGTTATCCACTATGTTTGTGACATTATTTTATGTAAAATCCATAGTCACATCTTTAATAGATGGGCCTTTGTACATGTCACTAACTGAAGTGATTTGTTAAAATGGGTCTATACCAAATTATTTTGACCTATCAACTCAATTAGTACTCTTGTTAAAGGAGTTATTTCTATGATTGGATCATTTGACATAGCCATGGAATTAAAATTGCACGCTAGATTTAAATAGGTTTGATATGCTTATTACATTTGTATAAAGTGGTCTTCTATGAGGCCCTTTCCTTATACAATAATATTTGGGTCTTGATGCGACATCGACATGAGCACTTGAAGATAACTAGTAGATGCATATTCAATGGTTTAGGCATAAGGCATGTCTAGAGGCTTTCGAACTATACTAAGTAAATTTTCATGGGGGAAGTCTTATGGAAACTTGGCCCCTACCTTCGTGGCTCTAACAAAAACTTTGTCTTTATTTTCAAGCAAGTGATGATCAAAATACGGATCATATGTTAATGTCATAGTGATGTAATCTAGTTATTGTTGACTTTGTTCCACAACTGATGGTATACTATAAAGGTATTACATATTTTACTCTTGGTATTGATTTGAATATGGAGGTGTATTAACCAAATAATGGGATAAAAACTCTTGAATTTGTTCCCTAAATTGGGTAGTGTAAGGAGGATAAGGACTTATCTCATAAACCATATCATTAGCATAGGAATCTTGAATAAATTTATCATTCATGACCATTTTATCATAACCTATTTTGTACATGGCTCCACTACAAGTGTAATAAGACATATACAAATAAATGAATAACATTCTATGAATAGGATCTATAGTTCTAAAAACTCTTAAAAACAATGTCTAAAAGACAAAATTTCCAAACCTAGTCTAAAAAATTGGTCAATTAATGGAGTTGTTTCTCTAAAATAGGCAATGATAAAATCAGTCTAAAACATCTTGAAGGTATAATTTCAAATGTATTGCATAAATGGTCAAGTGAATGGATAACTCTGAATGCCAAACTTGGTAAATAAATGCTTTCAACAATTCTAATCTAAGTCTAAAAATGAAAAAAAAAGGTTGTTAGGTATTTGGAAACAAGGCACAAATCTAGGCTCAAAACAATTAGGTCTAAGACAAAAAGGTAATTTATAGGTCTTTTGGAGGCATGACACAAAATATAGTCTTGACACAACACTAGGTCTAAAACAAAAGTGAATTGCTAGGTATTTTGGAAATATGACACAAAAGCTAGACTTTGAAGTCACACTAGGTCTAAGATAAATGAGAATTTCTAGGTATAAAATAAATGAGAATTTCTAGGTCTTTTGGGAACATGACACAAAAGCTAGACTTGGCACAAACTAGGTCTAAAAGGGAAGATAACTAGTCTGACAAATTTGAAACATTTTGAATCAAAATAAGCATTCAGATTCAAACATATTATTGAAATTTGACAAAATACATTAGACTTTAGGCACATAGAAGATAGACCACTTCCCAAATCTAGGCAAAAAATAGTCATTAAATCGAGTAAGGAATTAGTCTAAGTTGCATAACCCAAAAGTGAGAGATAAATGTCTAAGCTAAAATTCAATGAGGCATAGGCATAAATCAATCAACATTTGAATATAAACTTATCCAGGATAATTTGGAAATTGAGTTAGATACTTAGTGCTTAAATGGTCAACAAGATAGACCAAAATGGATGACATAACAATACTAGGAAGAGACTAAGAAGGGACACATGGTTTTGAAATTATATTTGGATACAAGGCAAGAAGTATTTTAAATAATGTGAGCAACGTAATGATGTTATCTTTATCTAAAGGTATGACAAATGGTTTGTTTTAAAAACTCTAAGGCATAATACTTGGAATGAAATGGGCAGTGTAATGATGCCCCTTTCAAATAAGTGACATACACACACAAAAGTTTGATAAATGACTAAGGAAAAGTGTAGCATCAAATGGATGACATAACACCTCTTAAAATAAAAGAGTGATGTGAAAATATGATTTTTTTAATGTGGTTTAAAGAAATAATTTTGACTCAAGACAATGTAACTAAAAAGTAAAAATAACAAAAACACCCAAGTGTATCATCTTAATCCTAAAAACTGACAAGGTGTCTTTGTACTATCAAATTTCATCTTTATACTTACTCTTGAGAATAAATACTATTATTAATATAGAATTTTAAATGTTCATGAAAAGTAGGGTTTTAGGGTCCCTTTTCTCTCAAGATTTTTTATGACATAAAACTTTGGGCTACTCATCCTGCATTGATAGTATATCTGCATCAATTGGGACTATCTAAAATCTATCAAATTTCATATGTTCTAAATGGTCCTATATGTGTGGTTAACACTAGGGCACAACAAATCATTTGGATATGCATTAACCAGCTTATTATGAAAAGGTGTTGTCTTTTTCATAACCACTACATCTGTCAATTGCTCAATGTAGCATGATGTCTGATTTAAACCTACGTTTTAAGGTAGTCTCTTACTAATAGAGTTTGTTTAACCACTCAAATAAGCATCCTAGTAAGTCAACCTTAATTTATATTCCCCTACCTTGGAGTATTATTGAAATAATGTTAGGAGATAAATTTCCTAGTTAATTTTTCCCTAGAGAACCCATGTGGAAGCTATGAACTCCCTCCCACAAGCCAAGATGCATGAAAATAAAAATTGTAGGACTTCAGAGTCATTTTGGGAAGACCCAAATCACTCTGATTTTGAGGAGTGACTTAGAGACTTTCCTTATATACTTTAGATAAAGCAAAAAAGGCAACAAGTGAAGTATTTTTTATGACCCAAGTCCCTAAAGGGGTTGAGGGGAGAACATACACGTTACACTTGGCTTGTAAAATAAACACAAAACAATAATCACAAAAATAAAAGCTCTTATGAGCACTTAACTAGAGTGTGAGTTCATTTTTTAGAGAACCAAGTGAAATATGATATGAATTTTACCCCCTTGGAATTATTTTAGTTATGAACTTTGAAAAATAAAAACAAATCAAGGAAATGATTTTTAAACACCAAATGTAAATGTGAGTTTGAATCTTAGAGTATTAAAAATGTCTTTCCTTGGTTTTCGGATCTTGGAAAAAGTGTTAGGGGTGTTTGTGCTTGGAAGCTAAAAGCAAGTGAGAAAATGACTTTTAGAATTTATCTCTCAAGTTTATTATGTTTTTCACATAGTGTAATACTGTAGATACACAGAGCAATACCACAACTTTCCTGCAAAACCACAACTAGTCAGTGGAAATTTACAACTTCTTATAAAATAAAGGATTAGTGCAAAACAGTGACTATACAATGCAAAATCACTGATTATAGGGTCAATATCATAGATTTTGAAGGTATAACCATGATTATTAAATAATTACCATGATTTTCAAGTAATATCATGACTGTTAAAGCAATATCATGGATTTTAGGATAAAACTAAAATTATAAAGGTAATCACGCAACTATTAAGGCAATATCATAATTTTTTTGACAAAATTACAAATATCAAATGCAAAAATGCAAGTGTAATATCACTATTTCACAGTGCAATATCATTACTTTATAGTGTAAAAAATCAACTACATAGAGTAAAAATGTGATTTCTTATGTAACATCTGTGAGCTTCAATTTTTCACTTTTTTGGTCAAAAAGTTATGATTTTGACATGAAAAATGTTATAAAGAGGTCTTAAAATTCCATGGGAATAACTTTGTGGGGTGTGGGTCACATCAATCATGATATCATGTAAACAAGGAATCCATAGAGGGGAGATTAGTATAATTTTAGTCAATAAAATCCTATCAAAACAAACACACTAAACATTAACACCTATAGCCTATACACTAGGGAGAGCATATGTAACAAGCATACAAATGAAAACACAACTACAAAATAAAATAAATCCTCCTTTTACCTTCTTTTTAGCTCCAAAACCTCTTGTTTATTTGGCTTTCTTAGCTATGTGCTCAAGAAATATTTGTTAATGAAGCTTCATTTGTTCCACCTTTCCTTAGCACCTTGGTAATGTTGGTTGGCTTTAGCTTGGCTTGGCTTATGAAATTAGCATGGTAACACTACTATAAAATATTCTTTATTCTATTTAAACATAATAAATTAATACCAAAATATATGTTTTGGAGGTATTTTGGTATAATAACATTTTACTAAAAAAATCTTAAATATCAATAGGTAAGTCCTTGTATATATAGCCTCCAAAGTTAACTCTTGCTCAAGTTGAGTTAATTTATGATTTAAGCATGGAATGAGTTCAAAATAATCTTAGGTGAGTTAAATTTAACTCCAATTGAGTTAATGAGGGTACATGTAATTATTATTTTTAATTAATAGGCATGGCTCACAATTTAGATATGTGTTAGATATTTTATGAGAGCTTGACAACTCATAAAGGTAATGATGATGAAGCTTGAAATTTTGAATTTTTTAATTTCCATTTTTAGATATTAATTAATTATAAATGGATAATTTATCTAAGAATTTAATCTATTTTAATTAGTTAATTCATTTTTATTAACATTTTATATCTTTTAATAATTATTCAAGTGCCCTACTTAATGGGTCCATAGGCCAAACTACAAGTTATTAGGTCACAAGGTATTTGGGGATGAATTCATGAGAGGTTATTATTACATATGGGATAAAACTTCAAATAGAGATGGTTAATTGACCTAGATATATCAAAAATTTCATATAGTGTTTAAGAAACACTTCTCATTTATGGATTTAAAGAATCTATTGCATGAGTTGTTGGTTGTTATCTTCTTGAGATATGTGGTGGAGTAGCAACCAAGCTAAATGATTGTTTTAGAAAATAAAAATGTAAATGG
Source organism: Torreya grandis (assembly GCA_037957365.1). Lineage (NCBI taxonomy): Eukaryota > Viridiplantae > Streptophyta > Pinopsida > Cupressales > Taxaceae > Torreya > Torreya grandis. The sequence goes on from JARHVA010002901.1 coordinate 1,559,149, forward strand.
TTTTTGGGAGTAATTATGGTCCTAAATATTTATGAAGATGAAAGTGATCTTAACTAAGTCCCATGAATGATGCCCAAAACCTAAAGTCTAAATCCTAAGCTAACATGGATATTTACAATGATAATCTAAACTAAAGTGATTTGGTCAAAAAGGGAGAAAAAGGGAGGGTAAGCTAAAAACAAGGTGTTTCTAATCTTCAATCTATACATTATCAAATATCTTAAATTTCATCAAGACATGCAATGAACCAATATATAACATGAAATTGCATAGGCACATATCTTACTATATATCAGGCAAATGTTTGAAGAAAGGTAATGAAAATAAGAAATCAAGTTCACTTTAAACATTTAATATCATAAAAAAATAGCTTTTGCACATCTTCAAGAAATAAAAATAGAAGAAAATGAACTTAATATCTTTCAATCAACTTAGCATAAGCACAAATTGACAACTCTACATTAACATGTGCACATCTAGGATCCATAAAAATAATTTAAATTTGATTATCAAACTAGATAACTGAGGAAGTAGCCATGATAGCAAACACATATAAAAATTGGACAAAATTCGTATAATTCCTTGTGTGTATTGCTTGCTCCAAATTTACAAAGTAATTTTGGCTCTAAAAACTCCCCCTATCTTTTACAAAGACCATACCTCCTTCTTATAGAAAGATTAATGAGGTATGGTTGTCAATCAAGTCAAATGAAAATTTAACATGTTATATGTTGCTCCTAATTTTATATAATAACATATTCCTTTAAAATTATTTATAGGGTATTTTTATTTAAAATAAAATACTGTCAACCCCATTGACTTTGAGACTCTTTTGCACTTTCAGCCTCTCATTCACTAACCTGATTAAGTTTAAGACATGTTTGTTCATATTTATGATCTTCACTAGTCTAAGACCATTATAATTCAAGTGTTTTAAGGTCCATAGAAATTTTCAATCCAACATGTCATATCTATGTGGCAATACCCATGCTGATCTATCCATTTTATCTCAAAATGTGATCATTGTTGCCTTTGGACACATGTCCTTACCTCATGTTTTCTCAGTCCAGATTAAGTTTGTATTGTTGATCTACTTTAAAGTCTTCTTTGTATTATATTTCATCACAAGCCATTATATCTCTATTAATACCTCTGATATCATGCCACTTGTCAACTATGTGGTATCTCTGAGTATTTTTTAAGCATTTGAATGCCTTTATGCCACATGGCAGCTTCTTGCTCAATCTAGGATCTTAACTTCTTGACCTACTCCACAATGTTAATTTGTTTGTGTGTGATTAAACATGGGTGTGCCACTATCTATGGGATCTATAAAAATTCTACCTTCATCTTTCACCATCAATTTGCTTTGGTAATATTGAATTCACATCATTGATCTACTGGATGTATGCTTGAGCATGATCATTGATTCCTTGGTCACTTTCTCGAGATCTTGACACTTGTCAATCTCATGCTCCCTTATAGGGTCCTCAAATTTTTTAATTAGATCATGCACCATTGAATCATTTTTTGTTGAGTTAATGTGTACCATATATCTTGATTCTTGACTTATTGACTCCCCATGAGTTTAACACTTGTCTTTTTTAGGTTCGCTCCATTTTTGCAAACATAAAATAGACTTAATAAGGTCCTAGGAAATATATAACTTAGTATTAAGCTTTTAGACTAAAGTTTTAGTTGTGTTTATAAACATGATAAAAACTTTAGGATAAAACCTTAATCTAAGTTTAACATATAATAATTGTTCCCATGCAACTTCAAAGTTTAACATATAATAATTGTTCCCATGCAACTTCAAATAAAATGACCCTACATGAATTTGAAAGGAACTTAGGCTAACTAATTAGACTAAGGGTTTTTTAAAACTTATTTAACATGGATCCAATTAATTGATCAAATATTAAGTATTACTAAAAAGGTATCAAATTAATGTTAAGGTACAAAACCCTAAGTAGTGTTCACACAAATGAGACCCCATTAGACCTATAAAATAGAAATATAAGAATCAAATGTTAAAAACATTAGATAAAGTCAGATGAAGATTATGTGCTAACAAACCCATGTAAAATAGATCAAATTGATAGTAAATCATGAAACATAGACATTATCCATTTCAGATAGACTTTATTAATCCTATAACTTGAAACACAGAGATCTAATGTTAGCAAATTTAGACAAGATCAACCCGGAGTCATGTGTAAATCTGCCAATCCAACCATGGTGTGGGTGATCTTAAAATAAAGATAATGTGCAAAAAACTCTAATGGTACTCTAATTAGATGAATTTTTAATTTAAATCACAAATTTTCACAATTTGAATAAGGGTTCCCATTATCAGGAATGGGGGTATTTTAACCTCAACAAATGGCAACTTCTGAGGGAAACATAGTAATATATTAGAATTTACATACTCTTGGTTTAAACTATTAACTAGATACATCATCCCATATGATAAATTAACATTATTAAAATCAAATAATAATTAAAAAAAGCCATACATATGTAGAATTAGGCCCAAACATCAAATCTCATCCATGTTGTGTGTGTGCTTTGATTCCACTTACTATTTGCCATGAGATTTAGGGAACAAGTTCTAAATTCATGACCTTCACCATTAACACTAACTTATAACATATTCAAATCTTCATTAAGAACCATTATTTGTATAATGAAGGCTTGGTCATTGCTCTATTTCCAACTAGGCATCTATATCCTCGATAGAGATACCTTTGGCTCCACTCAAGGCCTTACTCCACTACCAACTAGGCATCCATAGCCCTGTGACAATTACCAGAATTAGATCTACTTAGAAAGCTCTTTAATTTTGAAATAAGGATCTTATTTTTTTATTTTTAAAATCATTTTTTACTCTGTAGCAAATTTTGGGAACTAGGTTAGCTAGGTTTTGGGATTTGGTCAAGTGTTTGGTCTTTAGACAATCATCCTTGGTTAAAAATTTTGTCCTAGGTAATAATGTTTATTAAGTGAAAAAATGAATATGTTTCAATAATATAATATTTCATCTCACATGTGTAATACTTCTTAGAATGAATCTTAGATCAAAATAAGGCTTAAAATCTCAAGGAACAATTAACCTGTCCATTAGTCTTTGGTAGTTTCTCCAAACTATAACATCAAGCTCACATTTCAATGATCCATGATCAACTAATGCTGAGAAGTCATACATGAATTTATGAATTATGAATTTCTTAAGAAATTAGATGAACTTTGAGCTAAAGGTTATCCAAAAGGTCTTATTTAGAAGCAAGGAACAAAGCAAAGGAAAAAATCAAACACACAAAACAAAAAAACAAGTAAATAAATATTTACAAACGCTACTAACAAACAAGGGACAAGAAGGAAAGAAAAAGGAAAGAAAATAAACTAAGACCTACACTAACTCCATAAATAACCTACCTCTAAGATAAAATGGAAAGTTATTTATCCTACCATATAACCTTGAATCATGATTGCTTCCATTCAATGGCCTCTTCTTTTAGATAGGAGCACTTCTATTCTTGTGTCTTTTATATGATGCAGTTTGTTTTCCTACTTCCATTATCAAACATTTGGATTGAATATATGGATCCAAGATCCAATCATATTTTTCCCAAATTCTTCTTTATTGCCTCATGAATGCTAGATATGTTTCATTCAAATACTGATCATGATTTGTATCATTCTCCTTACATGGTTGGATTGTGAACTCAATGGGTATACTTGGATTGATGTCTTCATTAGGCTCTAGCTCATTTTGAAAGGCCTCTTCATCATAATACACTAAAATTAAATGAGATTTATTTGAAAACTTACCATTTGAATTAGGTTTATCACCTACTCTTAGCCTTTTGAAGGTGTCATATGGAAATTCTTGATTTGCTACACTTAGTTCATCTTCATCTTCTATGCAAAATGATGTCTCTTCTATCTAATCATGTCCCACCTCATCTTACTTTGGGATGTCCAAAATAACTTTTTTATCTTGGAATACCTCAATTTCTTTCAAAAAATCCTAGTATAAATGTTTCCACTAGCCAGATTCTTTAGGGATATCCTCAATTTCAATAATGACCTCATATTTATTATCCTCATAGTTATCTTCTGAAGAGAGGTCAACTTGTATCTGATCTTTTTCATGGGGATACTCATATTGAATGGTTATTACTTATTATAGAGCTTATTTAGGTTCAATTTCTTCTTTGAATGAAAAATCAAAATCCTATACCATGAAGGATTTATATGTCCTTGAAAATCTAGATGTCCCTACATCATTGTCTTCATTAAACACAGGTTCAGATGTATCCTTTTCATTTTTTTATGCTTCAAAGACATTACAATGATTATCTAGACCTATATCATAAAGATTAATTTCATGTACACTCTCTGATGACCTATTATTTTTGTTATCATGAAACCTATTTCTAGGCCTATTAAACCTTTGAGAATCATAGTTTATGTTAGATTTTTCCCCAGTATTGCCTACTTGCCTTTGCAATTGAATAAAATAAGTGCTCAAATTTTGAACCATCTTATGTATGGATTCATTCTCATTCTTTGGTTCTTCTGAGTTATGAAACTGATTGTTATTACTAGTGGTTGGCATTAAAACTCTCTATTTTATGGAAGAAATTTATTTATAGCATTATTTAAGAGCCCAAATTTTGGCCAGGATTGGCATGGTTTAAGGATAATTAGTTTAAGACCAGTGTCTAATTTAAGGTAGGCACATTATGATTGGCATTAAGAATTACATTCAGTGTAGGGAAATTGGGATTAATATTTGGAATAGCATATGTAAGATGACCTTGAGGCTATATTTCATCATTGACTATTATAGCTTCAACATAGGCTAAGGCTAAGGTGTCTATGACTCCAAAAGACATTTCAATAAACATAAAATTCATGGGATCCAAAGCATCCTTATAAATCTCTAAGGCTAAAGCCTCATTAGGTCTACAAGGGACATGGTTCTACTAAACATTTTTTAGAATCTAGCTTTAAAGGCTCTAATGGTCTCACTAGAATCTCTCTTAACAGTGGTAAAATAATGATACATAATACAAGGACTAATGATTTTACCAAATTGGTTAATGAAGTAATCATTAAATTTATTCCAAATAATAATGTAATTCTTAAGTAGGTTAAGAATCTATTCATATACAACATCTTTGAGAGTAAATTGAAATAAACTACATGCTACATCTTCATGAACTACATTCATAAGTCTCAAAGTATCCATAAAGATTTTAACATGTTCCTCAACCATGACAACATTATTAAGACTAAAAAAGGCAAATACCTTTTAGGATTTCTTAGTAAGTCATGTACTTGGCCAGGCATAGTGATAGAAGATCCACCTAGCCATGCCATACCTTGATGAGGATCTTACTATTGTAGTTTCATCTTTTAAAATATTCAAACTATTTAAAATATGACATATCATCCTTATCTTTATAAAGATCAATGATTAAATTTGTATGTTAAGCCAATTTCACACAAATACATGTAAATCACAATTATATTTAACTAAATAAGATCAAATATATGTCTAAAATAATAAATGAGAAGGATCTTTACACCTATAAGTTTAAATAAACCTAAACATGTAAATAATTAATCATTCTTTGATCAAGACTACTATGACTAACCTTAAATGTGGTAGACTTACAAAGTTTAAGCTACCTTTGCAACACTTACCCATGAATCTTTAAATAATATTGATCTTTGGCTAAAGGAAGCCCAAAGACTGGTCTAGAACCATGAATATCATTGATATTTATGTAATTAAGCTAATAATAACACACTAATGTAAATAATCAATAGATATTTGAACAAAATTTACTAAAATTAGCAAAGATAATTCAAATTTACAAAGCTTTAGCTTAAGCTCTCCTTCTAGTGCTAATTGTCCCCTTGTTGATGCACCTATATGTATCAATAGGTTCATATAATGTTTAAGAAACACTTATAATTTTTGGATTCAAAGAATCCATTACATGAGTTGTTAGTTGTGATCTTCCTCAAATTTGTGGTGGAGTAGTGGCCAAGTTAAATGACTGTTTCAAAAAATGAAAATGTAAATGGTTGTTGGGAGCAACTGTGGTCCTAAATATTTGTGAAGATGAAAGTAATCTTAACTAAGTCCCATGAATGATTCCCAAAACCTAAAGTATAAACCCTAATCTAACATGGACATTTATAATGATAAGCTAAACTAAAGTGATCTGGTTAAAAAGGGAGCAAAGGGGAGGGTAAGGCAGAATGAAGGTGTTTCTAATCTTCAATCCAAATATTATGATAGATCTTAAATTTTATCAAGACATGCACTAAAATAATATATATCATGAAATTTCATAGGAAAATATCATACTGTATATCAGGTAAATGTCTAAGGAAAGGTAATGCAAACAAGAAATTAGGGTCACTTTAAAGGTTTACTTCCATAGGAAAATAGCTTCTGCACATCTTCAAGAAAAGTAAAAGAGAATGAAATGAATCTAAGATATATCAATCAACCTAGAATAAGTATAAATTTAAAAATCTACATTAACATGTGCACATATAAGATCCATAAAAATAATTCAAATCTAAATATTAAACCAGATAACTAAGGAAGCAACCATAATAGCAAACACAAAGATAAATATTGGACAAACTTTGCATAATTCCTTACATGTACTTCTTGCTCCAAGTTTACAAAGTAATCTTGTCTCTAATAACTCCCCCCCTATTTTTTACAAATATTGTACCTCCTTATAGAAGGCTTAATGAGTATGGTGTTAGTCAAGTCAAATGACAATTGAATAAGTTGTTGACCAAATTTGACCTTGTAGGATAAATTGGGACCCCTATAGGTAAAAACTCAATTTTTAGGTGTTTTATGGGTCTAATATTATGTCGTAATGTGTATTATAGGACATTTTATGGAATTTAATGTCATATTAGCCTTAGTCATTAGTCATTTTAGTCCTTATGTCCTTTTGAGTCATTTTGAGGGTCAAAATGAGCATTAAATGAGTTATATGGCCTCTTTGGCAAATGTGAAGGTTAAAAAGTTTATGTCATGTCCCATGTGTCCTAATAATTCTTTAATAACTAGCAATAACTAAAAAGTGATAGGTTATTTAGAAGAAAGAGTACTTTCCTTTGAAAAGAGAAGAGTTTGGCATTTGTATGACCCATAAGGGAGTGTGACACATGGAATAAGATCAGGAAACATCTCTTCAGATTCATCAAACTCAATTCCATGTTTTAAATTCTCTTTAATTTCTAATTTTGAGCCAAAAATGTTCTACTCCTTCACCCTTCTAAACACATAAAACTAGTCTTCAGATTTGTACTTAATAGCTAATAGGGGAGGTTTTATAAAAATTTATCATAGGGGTGTCTTCTACACTCAATTATATTCCATTTTATGTTTGGTTTATAGTAATGGTGACTTTTTATTTATAAATCATTCCTAAGAAGTTGACCAATCCAATTTGCTTGCTAATTTATGCACCCTATAGGTTTTGCCTTAGTTTGGATAAGTCCATACAATTCACTTATTTATGTTGTTTTTAGATGATTTTTACTCCCTCCTAAAATTATCCCCATGCTTGGTTTCATGTTTCAAGGTATATAGATAAGTCAAGTACATCAAAGTTTCAAGAGAAGCACCATTCTATATTGCAGGCAAATTTTCACTATTTTTAGAATCTATAGGCTTTGGTTGTGATTCTTGGGGATAATAATAGGTTCATTCTCACATTTAAAATGTTATTTTTATCTCCTCTCATTAAAATCTCATCTTCCAAAGCATACTCCATGAGGGTGTAGTGATGAAACATCATGTAGTTTGCTCAAAGACTATCATACACAGTCAGTTGGGTGAGCTATGAAAGGTTATAAATCATGTCCATGTAATCATAGTTATGGTATTTAAATATTGAATACATTCCAGTATAAAAATAAATCAAGTGAATCCCTTTAATTATCATAATGAGGACTATAACAACTAATTATCAACCACTATTGTTTGGTCTGCACCATGGAATTACACCTACAGGGGTCTGAAAGGGAGAATCATGTTGAAATAAAGATTTTTAAAATATTTTAAAGGTATTAATAATGACAATCACCCATTTGGATAATTTGAGAAGAGTCCAAATCTATTCATGAGTTCTAAAACTATACACATTGTCCACACCTACACTCATTGCCTATATGTGTAAAAAGCTACCTATAAGTGGTGTTAATAGAGGACTAAAAATGTGTATATGGAGCTTTTAAAACACTTTGAAATTATCATTAAACTCATAACATGTTGAAGATACCCTATCATGCATGTTTTTTATGTTAAGTGGGTAGGTAAAGAGTGAGTAATCCTTCAAAGGGTGAAGAGACTGAGTTTTAGGATCAAATCCCCAAAACATAAAAATAGAGTTCCTTGATGTTTTGTTGGTATTTTTTAATAGGGTTACTAAAGGATTAGAGGCATATTAATGAATAAAACTATTATTCCCTAAATATTACAAGATCCATGAAAAAAAAAATTGGGAGGGGGGAAGATCAATGGAAGGTGGTTGGTGAAAACCTCAAAGATGCACTTTCATGGTTTGAAAGCATTCAGTGATATCTATAGCAATCCAAACTAAGTGGTTACTTATAGCCATGTGGTGGAGTTTTGGTGTTTTATAATAAGATATATGACCTTATTTCATTTATAAACATATGTTTTTAATTAAGTTAACATGAAATTGAACTATTTAATAAACTTGGACCTTCTAGCACACTTCCAATCCATACACTGACAAATGTCTTCCTAAAGCCTATAACTCAGAGTTGCTTAAGGCTTAATCTTGGAAAAGTGTGAAAGGATAAGGTATGTTTAGTGTTTAACTGAGATATATATGGAATTTATCAAAGTTTCAAAGGTTATAATGTGGTCAATTATGATGAAATTTAATTCAAATTTCCCCAAGTCCTTAATATGTTGCTACAATCATGCTACCCCTTCAAGGTACAAGCTTAAGTGGTGAGGGAAAGAAGGATAACTTTGAAAGCATGTATTTAATATTATGGGATTATTATGACATAAAAATAAATAATTATAATTATAAGATAGGTTGAGATAATTTTTTCAAGCCTAAAATATACCTACACAAGATTTTTTAGGTCAATATTCACCTAGAACTAACGATGTTGGATTGTATGCAACAATGAGCTAAAGGGTGATGATTATTAATGATTGGTATTATCCAAACATGAGATAAGAGGTTAAAAAAACTAATATATTATTATGTAATTTTTATAAATGCTCCATACACTATTTTCAATCCTAATCCATCCTAAACCACCTATAGGTATAGTGTCTTGGGTAAGAACACAATTTGCAATTCAAGACAACCAAGGAGGGGTGTAAGCAATTTAGAGTTGGAGAGGGTCCAACTAGATTATATTATTATAATTTACTATAAAATATGTAAGGACACCCTCATGATATTTAAATTATATATATATATATATATATATATATATATATATATATATATATATATATATATATATATATATAATACCCTTTGATGTATTACATAGTTCATATGGTGGAAATCCTACACACGGTCTATCTTCTAGGGGTCTATTTTAGGTTTTGGAAGAGGGGTAAAATGACCTGACTAGTGGCTATAATTTGGTATGGAACATATTTCTCACTTGGAAGGACTCCTCAACACTCATTTTGTGTGATAAAATATGGGAATTTCCCTCTATTTTGTCTCATACATAAGGCACTTTCCTAATGCATAAACCTTGCAATCTTGACAAAAGGAGATAGAAGGGTGAGCTAAAAGTTATTTATACCTTGAGGATAGGTTTTTAAAGTTGAAACTCACATATAAAAATATGAAAAACATCTCACAAAATGAGAGAACTAACAAGGGTATTCTAAAACCTCAAGTATGCAAACAAGTCTATTCGAGGCCTAAAGCCAAATGGAAAACCACTTTTACTTATATCATGAGATAAGATTTATAACCATTTTTAACATGTTTATACAATGAATTTGGATGTGTCTAAGATATTATAATGTAGATAAAGCATAATGATGTCATATTTTGGCTCAAAGACAACTTAGGCTTACTAGGCATAGTTAGGCCTAGATTTTAAATGATAGGTCACTTTCATTTATAACCTTAGGAAATATTTATAATGGATTGGAGAATGATTATGGGGTCATAATATAAATTTATTATCTTGTGGAATGTAGAGAAAACCTTGATAAATTCACTTTTGGCTCAAGGACAATTTAAGCATGCAGGAAATTGAAGAACAAGCTCAATAGGCCAAGTTGAAGTGATTACATCTTTCAGGTTATGCATGGGAATATAATAAGTTTTGATGTGTTGAAAAGGGTCTTAAAATTTGTATTTTTGGAATTTATTTGTAGTTCCAATGTTAGGGATTTATTAATAAAGTCTAATAGCCTAAAGTAATCAAAACCCCCTTGGTTATAGACCTAATGAAGGAAATTGAGATGAAAAGCTACTCTAATGGCATATTTTTCCCATAATGATGATTGGAATTTTGTAGGACTTATTCAAGCTCCATACCATTAGGATTAGTTGTACAAAATTGTATGGATGGAGTCCAAAATAGGGTTTTCTTGATTATTTTATGTATTATGTAGGTTATAATAGGTTTCAAGAGATGATAATCACATGAAAGGGAAGATAAAGACTTAAGATATCTCTCCATGTCAATTTCATGCCTCAGAATAACTCTTAAGTGCCTCAATTAACTACTTCATCTCAGCCACTCAAAACTGGCATAATGAACATGATGGTGAGAAGTGTGAAAACTTCAAGTGGATGGATTTTTAAGGTGTGCCTAAATAGTATAAGGACATGGATAGTATTTCCAAGTGTCATCCACTCTCTCCCATGTATTTTCATGAAAAAATAAAGCTAATTTTGATGCCAAGTTTGAGGGGTGACTAAAAGAGGAGTTTTCTTAGAGTGCAGGAAGTGATCACTCATTTCTAGATGATTTCAGATGGCTAAGACTATAGCCAATGCATGGTGAGGCATGTTTAAAACCATTACCCTTAATTTAAATTATCATTCATGTACCTAGTTAATTTTAGGATGTTAAAATAGAGGTGAATAATGAAGGTAGTTTTTTGAGCCAGTAAAGGGAATTTCATGCCATTTTTCATGAGTTTCATGACTTAGGAATCCACTTGTCTCTTCTAACCATTCATGGTCCATTTAACATCCTCTTACCATGAAAATTTAATTAATTTTATTAGCTTTACAATTTTACTTGTGACCTTTGGACTTCTCTCTTCTCTTCTCTCTCTCAATTTTTATAAGAACTAACCATTTTAGCCTTTGTAAACTATGCTCCACCTAAGTATGGTGAAGCCCTGCTCATTTGAATACCATGGATAAATAAAGAATATTTATTTTTACCTCTTCCATGAACATTATTAGTGTGTTCATTTTAAATGTTTGATCTTTCATAAGTGATGACTCTTGTTTCCTTAGCATGGTTGTCTCATTCTCTCACCTATTTATAGTTTGAAAGCTTCTTCTTATAGGTCATGTGAAGTGTCTTATGAGGTGTCAATGTTAAGTGAGTTATCCTCCTCATATAGTGCCATTTTAGGCCTCTTATATATTCCTCTTATCCTAAACATTCATCACAACCTTCACAATGAAACACTGATGTAAGAAGATGTAGATTAGAGAAGTGTATGCTTGGTTAATCCCTTGTTCTCATGTGTAACATGAAGATGGTTGGTAGTCATCGACAAATTTGGTTTATCACCTCCTTTAGGATAGTTTTCTTTCATTTTTATCTCTCCATTTTTCCTCATAATTTTACGTATAGTAGTGTTATATAAGTAGTACATCAAGGGAGTTATCCCTATCTATAGATTCACCTCATTCTTAGGCTAACCATAGCCTAGAAGTGTTTCAATTTTTCCACTTGGATGAGGAGATCTAAGACATCTCATCAAAGGGTGGAAATACAAGTGATAACACCAGTGTCATGGATAGTTATCCCTTTATAATTCCCTAATATCGATGATACTTTTCTAATATGACTACACAAAAGCTATATATGTTCTATGTTGCTCCTATTTTTACAAAATAAAATATTCACTTAAAGTGATTTATAGGGTCTTTTGATTTAAAAGAAAATAATATGTCAACTCAATTAACTTTGAGACTCTTTTACATTTTTAGCCTCCCATTTACTGACTAGATTAAGTCTAAGACATGTTTATTCACATTTATGATCTTCACTAGTCTAGGAAAATTATAATTCAAGTTTTTTTGGGTCCATAGGACCTTGAAATATAACATTTCATGTCTATGTGGTAATGCCCATGCTAATCTATCTATTTGATCTCAAAACATGACTATTGTTACCTTTGGATACATGTACTTACCTCATGCTTTCTCAAGCCAGATCAAGTTTGCACAATTGATCTACTTTAGAGTCCTCTTTGTATTAGCTTTCATCACAAGCCATTATATATCTATTAATACCTTTGAGATCAAGCCACTTGTTGACTCTATAGGTTGTCTAAGTATTTTGTAAGCATTTTCCATTATTTAAATGCCTTTGTGCCATGTGGTAGCTTCTCAATCAATCCAAGATCTTGAATTCTTGACCTAATATACATCATTGATCTATTTATGTGTGATTAAATGTGAGTGTGCCACTTGGTAGTGTTGTACCCATCACACCCCATTTTTGAAAATGAGGACCCTTGTTTAAAATTTTATAAATTTGTGTTATAAATTGGACATTCAACTTAATCAGGAACTAGTATTAAATATCTTATGTTGATCTATTTTGCATGGTTCTATTATCACATAATATTCATTTGAATTCATCTAAGGTTGATAACATTTTATTCTTATGTTTCCATGATGCAAGTTTAATGGGGTCTCATTGGTGTGAACACTGCCTAGGGTTTTACACCCTAATGCTAAATTGACTCTTTCATGTTGATTAACCCTTGGTTTATTATTGATTAAATTGAATCTATGTTTTAAATCATGTTAAAACTTTATCCTAATTTGTTTAGTCTACAGTCCTTTGAAATAGATTGAAAATTTATGTGGGGTCAAAATTACTAGGGAACACTTTATTATATTATAGCCTTAATTTAAGATTTTAGCCTAGGTCCTTATCATATTTATGAATACTACAAAGACTTTAATAGAATATCTTTTATATATTTCCATTCATGAGGACTAAATTAACAAGGGACTCTTTTATCATGTTTTAAACTTAGCTTAAAGTTTAATTATGCTTTTTAAAAATGACAAAAAAACCTTAGTCTAAATTATTTATTCCAACACCTTTAAAGTCTCCAAAATATTTGTGAGTTTATATATTTTATGCCCATAGAAACCAACAAAATGGATGAGAGCTGGAGAGAACTTAGGGCATCCAAAATGGATCAATGACCTATGACAAAGGTCAAAAGTCAATAAATTTTAAAGTAAGATCTATGGTGTGTGTTAGCTCGCATACCAAAGAGCTAACAATGTGAGAATAAGGTTGAAATGTCAAAGGTTTAAAAATCCCTATGAGAGTGACAAGTGTCACCATCTCGATGGGTAGCCTAAAGATCCAATAAACCATGGGGAATAGTTCATAAATTGAGACCCTATAGAGTGACCTGAGAGTGCCAAATGGAAACATCTTAGGAGCCCAAGTGAAAGATCCAACGGTCTATGGGTCCTTCCCTAAGGTCAACAAGTCAATAGATCAAATCCCCCATAGAAGTTACTAAGTGGCACATGTATAAAGCATAGGGTCTTGAGGAAGTGACAAGTGTCAAATCTTAGGGAGTCAATTAAGTCAATCACCTAAGATCTATGGTACATGTTAACTCACATATCAAAGATCTAACGATGCATAATCAAGATCAAAGTAGCGAAGGCTTTTCAAAAATGAACATGGTGGTGATAAGTGTCACCATCATGGGATAACTTAATACATATCCAATGACATATGGGTATAAGTAGGGTCAACAAGTCAAGGATGCCAAGAATGAATAGGGGATTGATAGATGAAAAGATCTTGACAACTGACAGTAAATCAATGGTTCACACTTGATCTTAGGTTCACAAGATCAATAGACCTTATTAATTTGTGTAAGTAGGATCAATGGTCTAAGATCAACATAGACTTTTATAAGGCCCTAAAACCAATAGGAATCTGCCATGTGGCATGTTTTCATGAACTCAAAGGTAACAATTGACTTTGATCTTGTTTTAAGAAATCATGAAGTAAGGGCATGCTTTCAAAGGTAATAGTGATCATGTTTTAATTAAATGGATAGCTTGGGATGGACATGACATGTTGGATTATGAACCATCAAAGAACACATGAGTCTTAGACTTAATTTGGTTAGTGAATATAAAAAGGAAGATCTTACAGTAGAATAAGAGAAGACTATAGTTACTAAGGTATCTCAAAGATTAAGTTGACATAGCATATTCTTTTAAGATAAATACCCTAAAAATCCTTTCAAAAGAATTTTTTATTCTACAAAGGTAGGGGCAAAATGTAACACACAATAATGGGAAGTTAGTCCTAGTTAAGTAATGATTTTGGTTTTGAGGCATTGGTAAAGTGGCACTTGTCCTTAACACATGTCTAATTTCCATTAGAAATGGCTAACTTAAAGTATTTGATAGGTTATTCTCATAAATTTTAAAAGAAGTTATTATTATCTATATTTAGTTTTCATGAAATTTGAGCTATAATAGTAAAATTTACCCTTATTTGCACATGCACATGTTGCATAGCTTTTGCAAAGGTTAACTTAAATTGATGACTGTAAGTAGACTCTTATATTATTTTAACCACAGTTAGAACTCAAGTTTTTAATACCACATGAAATGAATTTATATGGACTTGGGGAATGAGGCAACCCCTTCCCCAAGACTATTTTAAAACATTATAATCACTAGTTAGAGGGGGGAGAAAAATTCCAATATATAAGAGTAGAAGCAATTTTGATTGTCAACAAATGTGTTTGTTTATTCTCTCTCCAATTTCTTTGTAATTAAGCTTATCTTTTTAGTTGTATGATTCAATAATTCTTAGTGTGGAATAATTGTAATGAATTCTTTCTTGTCTTGATTGATATGTTAGTCTTATATGTGCAAAAGCTATTAAAGAATTAGAAAATTACATTAATTATTAACAATTAAGTTGATTAATTCATGTTTTGAATGTGTATGAGTGCTTTCTTTTGATGTAGCTTTCTATGTGTGTGTAAAAGTTGCCTCAGATACCTTATTAGCTTGAGCCAAAATCTCATGATTAAGGGAGTGAAATAGTTGATCTAAAAGGGGAAACCTTTGATTAAGGCTTATGAGTTTCCTATATCAGTATCCCCTTAGACTTATAAATTATGTCTGACTGAGTGTGTGCAATAGTTTCTTATAACAGGCATAGGTTTTGAAATCACTTGTGCATTTAGAAACCAACTAGAGAGGTGATTCCTAAAAACCACATAATCTTCCTTTCTACCTTACCTTTCCTCCTTTTTGAGGTTTTTTTGAGATCTACCCACTTTAAATTAGCAACCAACCACCCATCCAACTCATGTAGGAATTCACTACCCTTTAAGAACCATACCTCCATCTAAAAACCTTGTTAATAACCTACATGCCCTACCAGTTATTCCATCAATAGGTTGTTCAAATTATATACCTACAACTCATGTCCTAGAGTGGATTTTACTTCCATTTAGATCTTAAAATGTTAGAGGCTACCTCATTGAATATGGTATGCATAAAAACTACATTAATAGTTTCATTGGTGCTAGAAGGAGGGCCTAAACCTCTAATAATAGTATTATCTTTCACATAGAATTACACTGGAGTCACCTAAGAGAGTTACCAGATCCAATTCCCAAGTTGGTTTTTTAGTCTCACCCTTGTCAAATCATAGGAGACCTAGAACTATGCCAACATCCTTAGTTCATAAAAATATACCTCCTCTAATAAGGAACCCTTTACCAGTTAATTATCTAATGGCTCAACAACCACCTTGGTTAGTTGGATATACTATTGCATTCCTAAGATATGTGCATGATTTACCTAGGAACCCTAATAAGTATTTGTCATCCTTTTCTTCTTTAGGAGCAAGGACAATAGAAGAACATATCAAATATTTCAATGCTACTTTGAGATTAATTAATGTTGTTAATGAAGATGTTACATGAAGATTATTCCCTTTTACATTAATGGATGTTGATTATGATTGGTATTTAAATATAATGAAAAACTCCATCACTTCTTGGGATGAGTGTCAAATTGCTTTCCTTGAATAATTTAGATAGCTTACCAATCCCATCATAATATAATATCTCTTCATTGGTATGAAGAGAGAGCCTAATGAACCTATCCTTGCTTTCAATACAAGATTTCAAAAAATGTATAATTGGTTAACTCCAAACTATAAGATAGAGGAAGTGTTAGCATTGGAAATGTATAAGAATGAACTAGATCTAATTACTATGGTGTTCTTAAGGAGAGGTAATACCTCTAATAATTTAGCATAGGCATTCAAAGAAGCCATTAATATCAATAGATATCTCAATCCTCAAGTGCCCACTATATCCAACATCCATAATGGCTTTCCCACATTGAATCTGATTCCACATACAAGGTAGAATATCCCAACATTTAATCAAAACTAGCTATATACATTACTCCCCATGACATAAATGACATAGCCAAAAAATGGATTCTTAAACAATCATACGCAAGGTGATATCAAATAATAGATTCAACAATCAACTATGTCTCATATTGCTATTCTACTAGGCACTAAATCTATGAAGGCAAAACTTGAGGCTATTCATAAGATGGTCCAAAATCTAAGCAATGACTTCCTATGTATGAAAAAAAATATGGGTAATGATAATTCCATAAATAGAAATCAAAATCCTGCATTCCATAGGTACAATAATCCATTCAATAGGCCCATAAATAATATGGAGCAGCCAAACAAGCTCCTAGAGATCAACATCATAGAAATAACTCTTCCCAATTGGTATAAAATTCACAATACTTTTGAGCATGGTGAGGTCAACTACATTGAATTTTATGCAGAATTTGAAATATTTCAAAGAGAAGTGGTTAGGAAAGACTAGATGCATAATCCACCTGAACATCATTCGAATCCTAGCCCTTCCAGCACTTCCATATTCTTTGAAATTCATGAGTTTTCCTTTCTAGGTGAATATGATAATGAGCCAGAGGATAACATGGATGAAGTTCACACTTTCTAGTAATTCTAAAAAGGTGGATACAATCTAAGGAATAATTAGCCACTCATAACATAAAATCCTCCAAATACTACTACAATTCTACCTAATCCTAAATTTGATAATAATTTACCTCCTCTAAGAGGAAGTGATCAACATCAGACCAAAGAGGAAACTAGCAAGGTAGGATATGACATTGTCAAATACATGAAGAGGATTAAAGTAAATATAACTCTTCATGAGTTAGCTCAAATTAAAGAACAAAAGGAGCTGCTCATAAGTCTATTAATAGGAAGATGCCTATGGAGAAAGTGAAATAATCTATAGATAAATGGAAAGCATTTAACACCAATGTTATCTATAAAGGAAAGCAAGAAGTTCCACCCTTTTTACTAACTATTAAGGCATTCAGTAAGAATATTCATAATTGTTTAGTTGATTATGGATCTTCTTAAACTATCATGCCTACTTCCATATGTGAAAATATTGGTTTGATGTTGATCCCTTTTTAGAGGACAGTTTCAAAATTAGATAAAATGGTGGTGCCTATAGTCAGTGAATTGAGGGACATGTATATCCAAGTAGCATCTGAACCAAAATTTAGATGACCATTAATATCTTGGTGGTGGACATACCTAAAAGCTATGATCTACTGCTAAGTAGAGACTAGTTCAAAGCACTCGATGGATATCTTTCTATAGACTTCTCTCATGTATGGATACCATGGAGAGGAGTTACAAATCAAATCAGAATCAATAGAGAGTCAAGAATAAATTATCCCATCATGGAATATAATGTCAAGAATGAATAGGTAAAGTATGAGTCTCCTATCCTTGGTATTTACACTTTTACTACTCAAAATCAAGTACAAAAGCCAAAAATCCAAGGTTCTAAATAGATATGGACATTACACTCTTAACAACACAAGATCTAAGCAAGGATTAGGCATGGGAGTTGAGTTGATTGATCCACAAGGTAAAAATTTCTTGGTAGCATATAGATTGTAATTTACATGCATGAATAATAGAGCTCAATATGAGGTTTTGATTTTGGGATTACAATTTGCACTTAAGAACAATGTAAAACAAATATTAGTATATGGTGACTTAGAGCTGGTGGTCAACCAAGTCAGAAATAAATATCAATGTAAGTTTTCTTATTTTAAAAGGTACAAACATAAAGCATGGGACCTGTTTGAAATCTTTTAATCTTTAGATATAGTATCCCTTCTTAGAGAGGAAAATCAAGCTACCGATTCCCTAGTTGTTGTCACTGTTGATCTAGAGCCCCTTCAAAAATATAAGGTAAAGAGGTTCTCTATCAAATTGGTACCTTATCCCTCTATTCAAGACAACATAAAAAAATTTCAATTTTTTTATGATAACTAGTGAATTATTTAGTTTCTAACCAATTTAGGGGAATTTGAGTCCCAAATCATTGATGACAAGGACATTGATCACCTCTATCAAGAATAATCAGATAGGGAAGGTATTCTCCAACTCAAAAAAAATTGCATTTCAATTGGGTTGGTCTCTTTGGAGAGTTCATTTGATATAAACCCACAAGCTTAGTAGTACAAGTAGCCCAAGTTCAATGAATCAAACTTTAAAATATAAAATCTAGGGGATGAGCACAACCCATACTATGTTAATATTAGTCTCAACTGTACCCTAGAAGAGAGACAATGAGTGAAGAACTTAATCACTCAATATAGGAACATCATTTCTTGGAAATATGAATACTTGAAACTATATGACCCATAGGTCATTACTCATATGGTTCCCTTGAAGCCAGATTATAAGCCATTTAGACAGAGGCAAAGACTAGTCAATCCTATCCTGGAGCCTCTCATTTGGAGAGAATTGGAGAAGCTATTAAGTGTAAAAATCATCTTTCCTATAAGACATTCTACTTGGGAGTCTAATTTGGTCCAAATAAGAAATAATAATGGTGATATAAGACTGTCTATGGATTTTAGGAACCTGAATAAGGCTTCTAAAAGGATAATTATCCCTTACCTTCTCTAGATGAGGTGATATAGATTATAAGTGGTTCCAAAATAATGTCCTTCTTGGATGGATTCTTAGGCTATAATCAAGTAGTAGTATAATCTGAGGATAGAATGAAGATAAAATTTACCATGAAATGGGGAATTTATGCATATAAGAGGATGCCATTTGGCTTAATAAATGTATGGGTTACCTTTTGGTGCATCATAGATCATGCATTCAAAGAACTGATATGAAAATTTATAATCATTTATATGGATGATCTTACGATGTTTTCAAAGCATAGGAAGGATCACATAAGTCACCTATAGTCCATATTTGAGAGATGAAAAATGTTAGGTATTTTTCTAAACCGAAAGAAAAGTATATTTGGAGTCACTAAAGGCAATCTCTTGGGGCACATTATCACCAAGGATTGGATCACCATCAATCTAGATAGAATTTAAGTAATTTTAAAGATTACACCACCAAATAGAAAGAAGGAGATCAAATCATTCTTCAAAAATATTAAATTTGTAAGGAATTTCATCTCAGGATTTGTAGGGATTGTTAGACCTCTAAACACCATGTTTGATTAGGATGCTAAAATAGAGTAGATAACTGAATCTCAAAAGTCCTTCTAAGACATTAAAGATGAAATATCATAGGCTCAAAAAATTAATCAATCCAAATTTTACAAAATATTTATACCTATATTCATTCACTTCTAAACATATAATATTTGTTATCATAATACAAAAGAAAGATGAAACTAAGAATTCATGAGAATAAATCTAAAATATGTATAGTTTATATACTTTATGATTTACAAATAGATTTTTTCCATTGTCAAAGTAGTGAAGAAATTTTGACATTACATTTTGAGTAATAAAGTCATTATCATTGTGCCTAATCCTATTGTTAAGATCACCCTATAACAAAATGAATTAGGAGAACATTGGGGAAAATGGATGGAAAAATTACAAGAATTAGATATAGAAATCAAACCTACAAAAATCATTCAATGTTAATGCATCATTTAGCTCATGACTAAACCTGATCTATGCATCACCATTAAACAAATATGTGAGGCTCAAGTATCCAAAGGAGGATGGTATGTTGATGTCATTTAGTACTTGCTTATAGGTACTTATTCAATAGAACTTAATAGAGAATGAATGAGAGATTTGAGGCTTAAATATGTTCATTACATGTTTAAGAAAGGAGTTATCTACAAAATAAATTATGAAGGCATTTACCTCAGGTGTGTGTCTATAGATGAAGCTAAAGAAATTTTAGAAAACTTGCATTAAAAAATAGGGAGTGGTCATCCTTCTGGGAATACCACAACCTATAAGTTCTTAAGAATGGGCTACTACTGGCCAACAATTTTTAAGGATGCCCCCACTCATGTGAGGATGCACCAAAAATGTTAATCTTTAGCCAAAAGGGAATTTTTCATAACAATGCCCATATAGTTGGTTGTTGATGGAAGGCCATTTTCCCAATGGGTTTTAGACTTCATTGGCATCATCAACCCAAATTCTGCTACTAGCCATAAATTTTTGCTTGCTGCTACTAACTACTACACTAGATGGACCAAATCCATAGCCACAAAGAATTACAGAGCACAAGATGTGATTAGATTATTGGAGGAACACATAAAAACCAGATTCAGCACACCCATTTATTTATTTTGTGATAATGAACCGGCTTTCATATCAGTAGAATTTATCATATGATCACATGATAACTAGATTATTATCAGGTCATCTTCTAACCATTACCCTTAGGGAAATGAATTGGTAGAATAAATGAACAAGAATCTAATAGATAAAATTAAGAAATTGACATGGGATAAGCCTAGAGACTGGCATAACTTATTGAAGTATGCTCCTTGGGTAGACTGAATGAGATATAAGAAAGACCTTAAATCTTTACCCTATTTATTGGTGTATGGACACAAACCTATATTCCCAATTATGCTAAAGTTACACACTTATCAGTTCATGAAAGACTATATGGAACCATATGATGAAATAGAATCAATATTATTGAACATAATAGAAATGGAAGATTCAAGGACTAAGGCCTTCTAGACATTCAACAAACACTAGGATGTGGTCAAGAGGTGGTTTGATAAGAGATCAAAGGTCAAAACATTTAAGATTTTAGATCTAGTGCTACTTTGGGATAAATCCCATGAGAATAAAGGATAGCATGATAAGTTTGCCCCACTATGGATTGGACCATACTAGATTTTGGAGATGATGGGAAATAATGCATTTTGTTTAAAGGACATACAAGGTAACAAGATTACATGTCCAATCAATGGATAGTTCTTGAAGCACTACTTCAGGGCTTTGTCATCTATTGATCTTACTGAGTAATAAGGGACATATGAGTGTAGTTGTAGGATTAGATTATATTTCTTGCTTTCTTATATTAGATTTCCTATTTTCCTAGATTAGATTTCTTACTTTCTTCGATTAGATTTTTTGTTTTCTTAGATTAGATTTCCTACTTTCTTATATTATATTTATTACTTTCTCAGTTTAGTTGTTTTCCTTGGAAATCTAAATTGTGTTTGCTCTAACTGTAACCAAGCTAAAGATCCCAACCAACTAAGCTTATGACTTATGGGGGAAAATTAAAAATTTGACAATTTAGGACTATTTTATAGATTAGGCATATTTATGTGTTTTTGAGTCTTCAAAATAGAGGTGTGTAATCATGAACCATTATGATATTGTCACAATTGAATACTTTCACCAAGTATGTGTAATTTGCTCTTAGAGTACTTCATACACATTTAGAAATCTTTCTTGTTTTATTGGACCAAATTCACTTATCACATTAAATAATTGTTGTAAATGACAATTTTGGGTATAGGTGTAGCTGGTAGAAACATTATGATAATGATTTATTTTATAATTATACCCACTTATTGGGGTTCCATCTCTTCTCTTTTCATTCAATAATAAAATAAAAACAAAATAAGAAAAAAACCAATGGGTTCAAAAGAGTGAAAGAAATCTAAAGAAAATCAAAAGGCTCACATGATGAAATAAGGTCAATGTAACATGCATCATGGTTAAAAATAATAATGGAAAGAGAAGAAAAGGATCCTAAGGTATCTTTATCAGGGCTATGGATGCCTAGTTGGAAGTAGAGCAATGCCTGAGCTTCCATCATTTTCAAGCTTTAATATACACTAGAACAAAACTTATAGCTTCATCAAGCCCTCAAAAAACTCATCACAATAGGGGTTATATGAATCATGGGTTTGACACACAAATCAAAAAAATTGGAAGGCAAGTATGTTGTGTGAATCAACTTAGGGTCTCTTTCATATTTTGAATTTAACTATTCTTTTGTGACACACTTCATGATTGATTTATGGATTGATAACTAAAGTTTTGGGTTCTTGAAATACTCAAGAGTATTCCCCCATGAGTCACCATTTATTGTACCCAACACACCTCATTTCTAAAAATGAGGACCTTTGTTCAAAATTCTACAATTTTATGTCATAAATTAGATATTCAACTTAATCAGGAACTAGTATTGAATATCTTGTGTTGATTTAGTTTGCATGGGTCTATTAGCACATAATCTTCATTTGACTTCATCTAAAATTTCTAATGTTTGATTCTTATGTTTTTGTGATGCAAGTTTAATGGGGTCTCATTGGTGTGAACATTGCCTAGGGTTTTACACCATATATCTAAATTGACTCTTTCATGTTGATAAACCCTTAGTCTCTTATTGATTAAATTGAATCTATGTTTTAAATCATGTTAAAAACTTATCCTAATTTGTTTAGCCTAAATTCCTTTTGAAATAAATTCAAAATTTACGTAGAGTCAAAATTACTAGGGAGCACTTTATTTTATTATAGCCGTAGTTTAAGATTTTAGTCTAAGTCCTTATCATATTTATTAATACAATAAATAATTTAGTCTAAGATATTTTATATCTTGTGGTTCACAAATACTAAATTAATAAGGGGGTTCTTTTATTATGTTTTGAATTTAGCTTAAAGTTTAATCATGCTTTTTTTTTAAGAAAAAAAACCTTGTCTAAATTCTTTATGCAAAGACATTTAAAGTCTCCAAAACATGTAAATATGTAATACCAATTATTTAATTATCAATACCATATTGATAATTTATAGCATAATGTCTTTACATCTAATCATGATGAACTGTGGGACTTTTCTGAACCCATCTTGAAGTATGGGAATCTTGTGTTGGTGTTTTATGTGAAGTACCCTTAATGATTTGTAACATCAATCAAGGACATGTCAAAGTATAGTGTGGCTCTCTATAATCTATGACAAATCTCTAATGAAGGGGCCTCTCTAGAATAGGCCTCCATGGAAGTGTAGATTTTTACTATGAAAATATCTAAATATGTCAAACCTTTTTATATGGCTTGACTAAAGGTTGTTGTGTGGTAATTAAATCAGTTTATGAGAGAGATTACTCATAAGGTATACCTAAAAGTGTAATGAACTTATTATCATAAATGTATTTAAATGTGGAATGGAGAATAATTTACATGAATCTATCAAATTCAATAGCATCCCAATAATATATCAAAGACTCCTACATTGAGTACTACTATGAATCTGGTGGCCACATGTGTAGGACCAACCTATAATGATAATGTAATCTCATCAACGGAGCTTTAAATATGACCATTTAATCCTTCTGTGACCATGGTGGTGGGGATAATATCTTGATCTATGTATCTGAGATGATAAATAAGTGTGTTTTAACACATTCAAACTTGAATCATTATCAACCATAACACTCTTAATAGGTTGGTGATCAATGTGAGATCAAATAAATAAATAGTGTAAATTTGATTCATCCTCAACTATCTCATGCTATACAAATGTGATGAGTGGTCTAGATGGCACTAAATTATGAAAAGCACCTATGATACCATTCAAAGGATGGTGTTCCTATACATGGTAATGTAATATTTTAATGGAGGGTGTGCATTATATGTATAGTTCATGCCTGATGTATCTATTATCTCATTAGTTGTGTGATTAGTAAAAGGATCTCACTAAATATTTTCATTGCTTTAATTTCACTTGGTTGTATTATGGTACTTTTTTTTGGTTTACCCACATCAATGATGTTTGCATCTATCAAGTCCTGAATCTTGTGTCTCAAACTAATAAATTATATTAGCAGTATAACATGGTGCTTTATGATAATTATAAAAGGAACTCTAGTCAAAACCTTTTGGAAGAGGTTGATTCACATAAACCTCTTTAATGGGATGGAATATATGACATTGCATTTAATAACCTTATATGGAGCTTCTAGTATATTGGTAAATTGTCTCCTTGGAGGAGATGATAAGACAATACATGGATTAGGCTCTAAAATTGCATGGATTATTGATTTTTCATCATTCTTATTATTGGTTATCCTTACCTTGTATGGTGGATTTTTTTAATTATTTATATTAGCATCTAAATTGGTTGTATACTTAAGCTTATTCATTACCAAAAATTTAACTTCTCTTTCCTTTATTGTATGGTACAAATCAGTGAATGAGATAAACTTCATAAACATAATGAATTCATGCAAGGATGGAATCAAACTTTGCTTAAAGACATCTTATAATTCTTTTTTATCCATAGGATTTGTCATTTTTGACAACATAGTCTTGTCTCTTAAAACATATTCTGTAGTAGGCTCATTATATTTTTGTTTAGGTAGAGCAATCTAAGCATAGAAAACCTTCTCATTAATATTGATTAAAAAATGTGATAGAAATATATCAAAAAATGGATTAAATGCATGTAAAAACTAGTGTGGTAAATTTTAGAACCATTTTAATGCATAGTCCTTAAGACTTCTTAGAAATAGCTAAGTCAATAATCTATCATTAGACACATAGTCTAAACATGTTGTGTGAAATGTTTTGATATGTTGTTCGAGGTAAAACTTTCTATCATATAGTGTAATCATGTGTACCATAAACCTTATGGGTAGAGGATATATTTCTATATGTTTTTCTAATGGAGTGTGTAATAAAACATGGAAATCTAGTGCCTAATTCGATTTCAAATCACCTTACTCCTAATGTAACACATTATTTTATAGAGATTGAATCTCTTACCTAAGGGATTGTAAATAAATAGAAGAGGAATGTGTGTTAACCAAAGTTGGTATTCCCAATTATGGAGTAGGAATTGGCATAGTAATTTTTTCAATCCCTTAATTTCTCCCCATTGTGATAGGTTGTATAAATTTTATATCCAACATAGTAGTGATGTGATAAGATTGTGCAATGTTTGCATTTTTTATTTTTAAAATATTTTACAAGTTTGTAGAATGATAAAACTATTTCTCATGAATTATTTCTCTAAAACTCTGTAGGACTTCATATTTATTGAATTTAATTTGTTCACCATTAATAAGAGGGGGTACATCTTAGTGGCCATCTTGGGAACAAGTGTTATCTTGATTATAAAGCTCATGTTTGGAAGTAGTATCATTGAATTCAACATGCTTATCATGTGTAGGGATATTAAAAGGTGGGAATATACCATTTTTCTTATCCATATTATGAATTATAGCTAAAATAATATGATTATGCTCAATTTTATTCCTTCCTAATCTATAACTTATTCTTAAAAGAGTATAAATAAATTAATTAGAGTGTATATAATAGGGAATGGAAATGTGAAAAATTATCATTATACTTGAATTTATTAAATATGAAAATCCTAAAATATAAAATGCAAATAATAATAAGGATATAAACCCTAGTAACATGTATTAGTATGTTATTTTATAATTATCTAAATTAAATGTTAAATTAAACTACATAACATAGACATTGGGACTTGATAATAACCATGTTGTTAAGGTTTCGACCCTTGTTACATGCATGGCATAATCAAGAGGATCTTCAGATCATGCTACAAATGGATCCTATTAATATTATTATTATGAGGTCACTACATAAGTGACACCACCAAATCTATGCCATTCTAATTCTTAGGTGAGGTCTGAGATTATGGATACTGAAACAAGGAAGGGTAAGGATGGAATGTAGTTGTTCGATCTAGGAGCATAGTTTAAATCAGAGCCTATAAGACTTGATGGCACCAACTAGAGGGTGAATAAAAATATAGGGGATGTATTACCCACCTTTATTTAAGTGGTTAAAAGGAATCCAAATAAAACCTTTTGGATTGCCAAATCATTTCCTTCAATAGCTTTTGAATGAGAACCGATGAAGGAGATTGTAGGTTGAGAACATTATCTTTTTCAGATGGATTTGA
Source organism: Torreya grandis (assembly GCA_037957365.1). NCBI lineage: Eukaryota > Viridiplantae > Streptophyta > Pinopsida > Cupressales > Taxaceae > Torreya > Torreya grandis. The sequence goes on from JARHVA010002901.1 coordinate 1,585,769, forward strand.
TTTGACACTTAATTAGCTTATGATCTTCCTTTTTCTGATCTTAAATCTTGCATAACATAAAATTGGAAACCTCTATTAGAAGGTAAGTGTCCATTTTACCTTATGCTAAAGGTTTTTTTGTTGTTTTTTCTCTCTTTTGAAAGATCGAGATGTTGTTTTAAATTTTTTATATAATTGGGACAAGAGGTTTCTTATCATGAATCCTTGGATACCAAATTTTGATCTTCTCAAAGAGGATTACAATTTAAAACCAATCTGGGTAAGGTTACCCCATCTCCCTTTCCAATTTTTTTCTATAAAAGGCTAAAATTTATAGGGGATTATTTGGGTGAATGTTTAATAAATGATGAAAACATAAAGTGGATGTGTCATTCTACATTTGCCTAAATTATCATCAATTTAAATGTTTTTAAATATCCTCTAGCATTTATTGATTTTAAAATCCATAACATAATCTAAAACAACCCCTCAATTATGACGATTTACCTTTATATTGTTATAAATGTTTCAATATAGGGAATTTGGCTATACATTATGGCATGGTTAAGTAGAAGAAGGGAGAATATTGGTGTAAGGATGATTTAGATGATAGTTAAAATGTATTTATTGGCATTAAAAGTGAATATCTTAAGAACCTTAAGGATTCAAATCTTTGAACAACTCTTAGAATAAAAAGGAAGTACCAAATACAGCCCAAGTTGATCATTGTCACTTGGATGAGAATATTTTAGGAATAGATTCACTAAGGGAAGCATCTATTTCATATAATAATAATGTTTTTAATTCAAATTAGGGTTTATCAACTATGATTAAATAACAATGAGCCTATTGATGATTTTGAAGTCTTCATTCCCATATTTGCATATTCAAAGGATGGCAGAGAATGAATGAAAGTGAATAACAAAATAAAAGGTAGAGTTAAAAATTAGATGGAATTACCTAATATGAGTCTTAGATCCCAAAAAAAAGTTATAAGGGTCATAATTTATGTATGTCAGAAGGGTTTATTGTTGGATCTATACTGTTATCACAGAGTAGTCACATCTTAGCTGAAATTAGTTGCATTTTATGTTGGTAGAGGAGATTCATGGGTTCTCAGTGTTTTATCTTTATCTCCTTTGTATAATGGTATATTCCCTTTCTAAAAACACATTTTAACCCTTAACAAAAAAAATGTATTAGTAGGGTTTGGCAACATTTAAGCAATAAATGGGTTTACCAATATGTTTTATCAAATTTAGGATAACAAGATCCTAAATAATAGACTATTATGTAAAATCAAAAGAAATAATATATCAATAACAATCACTCAATGATTTAAAATTATTCAGTTTTGAAAACTTACAAAAAATTAATAAAATATAATAGGAAATAAAGACTTAGTTAGAAATCAGTGTTGTCGAATGAATAAAAAATTAAGACTTATTGTGCAAGGGGATATGGTTACTAGAAACAAAAATCAAAAATTGAATATGGGCCTAAATAATAGTGGCATGGTTAAAACACTAGATATTTATCTCATGTCCACTATGGTAGCACTCTTATCTACTTACAATGAGGAAATCAAGGTTTATGGTTATTTGTGTTTTCATTTATAGAGCCTGTATCTGGTGTGGGAGCTTGTAATCACTTGTAAAGACCATTATGTGACTATTTTTCCTTAATAAAACCTAACTCTTTGACATGTTAATACTAATAAAAATCAATGGGGAAAATGGATTAGAAATTAGACTTGGGAAAGACCTCAACATTCCATATGTTGAGTACTACCTACATAAGACTACTCTAGAGAGGGATCAAACTTCATGTATTTCTCCAATGCTAAGGTGGTGTGTGATTAACTAATGTACTATGTTATATGTTATATGTTGGTGAAATACCAATGTGATCTAAGTTCCTTAACCATGACTTGTTACCTAGAATATGTATTCAAACTTGAGCTCTGGGCTACTAGGGCTTATGCAATTAGAATTGGTAGAAATAGGTGTTTTTATCTTAATATGCAATTATGATTCTGGTTCTTTTTGATATGGAAGCCTCTTATGTAAAAAATGGTTTGAAATGTATTTATATCATCATATCCTTAAAATTACTTTGAATTGGGGTCACTGGGTACATAGGCTGACCTTTCCACAAATTTTTATTTTGTAAATTAGCCTTTATTTGGTGGGAAAATAGGAGAGGGGCCATGGACACTAAATCTATGCACTATAATCCCTTGGGGCATTATATTACAATGCTTAATTTGATCATATTGAGTGTCAAGCATGGCCTAAAAGATTCTTGAGACTAATAATAATATGGAGGAATATACTTGGGGGGTCATTTATCATCTTAGAAGAGTGAGTCTTCCATGCACAAGTCATTTAAAACTGATTAAAGGGTCCCTAAGATAGGTTTAGATTTAAGTGTGTAAAATAGTGGTCACAAGTGCTTGGTTTTAGCTTAAATGTTAATTTATGTGTCTACATAACCTATATGTTATGTAACTCACTCAATTACACTTTTCAACTATATTTGATATAAAAATGGATATAAATAAGTACTACATATATTGAATTATAAACTAACTAATGTAAACAAACTACACATATCATCTATAGGCCCCAAACTCTATAATTATTGAACTATTTTTTTTTAATATATATAGCTAAAAATGGAACATACTAACCAATGAATCCCACAATATCCTCATAATCAATAGGTCTTGTATCTAATCTCTCAAATGTAAAGTATCATGCCACTGTGAAGTATATGGTCTCAACTCAGAATCTAAAAACTTATTTGCCTCTGTAACATAAGTTCCACTATCATTATGATAATCTATAGTATGTTATGTATCTTATTTATTATTTTTAACTTTAGGACTCTATGGAACCCATTATGGAATATAATAACTCTATCTTGGTTTTCTTTATGGAACACTCTTAATGTCATATAATATCAATATGAGATGTGATGGATTAGAAAATGGCACTCTATAATATGTGAAAATTTACTAATAAATTGTTTTTCAAGGATAGGTCTCCTTATATTTTTTACCACTTAATTATAAAATATCTAAATAGGTCTAATATTTTTAGGTTGCTCAGCTAATGTCTATGGTTTAGGAAAAATAACCTTTAGTTGGATGGGGTATTCATATGGAATACATGTTATTTGTGACCAAGGATGTCCAAATAACATGTCAAATACTTCTATACTAGGTACTACTATAAACTTGGTGGCCACATGTGTTAGACCAACCTATAATGGTAATGTGATCTCACCAATAGAATTTTGAACATGTCCATTGAATCCTTTAATTATTATTATTCTATGAATTATATCCTTATCTATGTATCCCAAATAGAAAATAAGTGTGATAATGCACATATTCACACTTGAACTATTATCATCCATGACACTCTATATAGGTTGATGATCAATGTTAGATCGAATGAATAAAGAGTTCAAATCAAAATCACCATCAACTATCTCATGTTATATGAATGTGATAAGTGGTCTAGATGGTGTTAAAACATGATATACACTAATAATTCCATTCAATAGATGGTGTGCCTCTGTATGAGGATAATAATAAGCTGGTGGAGGATGTGCATTATATGTGTAATGCACTTTTGATTTATCTATTGTTTCTTCACCTATATTCTTAAGAAAAGGATCAATGAATATCTTCATTGGTATTCTCTCACTTTCTTGTGCCTTTGTAGTTTTGGTAAATGTACCCACAACAATGATGTTCTCATCTATAAAATATTTTATCTTAAAATATCAAGATAATGCATCTATTGGTAGTATTCCCTAGTGTTATATGAAAATCACAAAAAACATATTGATTAAATCATTTTGGAATGGGTTTACTCACATCACTATACATTGAGTAGGCTCTAAAACTACATTCACTATTATCTTTGGATCACTCATATTTCACTTGGCATCACCCTATATGGTTGCTTATTTAGATTCTTTGTATTATAATTAGAAACTAGGTTAGTTTCATATTTTAAGTTATTCATTTCCAAAAAATTAACTTTTATTTCCTTAAATTTAGAAAATTATTAAACAAAATATATTCATGTAGAGGTGGAAGAAAAAATTATGTTAATATGTCTTGAAATTATTTATCTATTATAGGATTTGTCATCTTGGATAACATGGTATTATATTTTAATATGTAATTTATGATAAGCTCATTGAATTCTTGTTTGAGCTAAGTAATCTCAGCATATGATAAATTTTCACTTATTTTAATTGAGAAATTTGAAAGCATTAAAACTTTTAAAATATTGAATGCATGAATTGACTGACATGGTAAATCATAAAAACATCTTAGAGAATAATATTTTAAACTCTTTGAAAACAACTTGGTCTACAACCTATTATTGGATGCATAGTCCAAACATGTTGCATGAAATACTCTTAAATATTGTTCAAGGTCATATTTTCTATCATACAATGTAAGCTTAGGTGCCACAAAACCAAGTGGTAAAGGATAGGATAAAATGTGTTGATCCAATGGAGTATGCAGTAAATTCACTAAGTCAAGTGTTTGATTAGGTTTCAAATCACCTTGTTTTAAATGTAACACCTTGGTATATAGAGATGCAATGTTCTATGTAAGGGAATTTACATTAGAAATAGAATGTGTGTTAACCAAAGGTAGTGTAAAATTTTCCTTAATATGGATTGGTTGTTATGCACTTAACTTATAGCATGTCTAGGGATATGTGTGGTAATTTTTGGCTTGCATACCTTTCATATCATCTTGTTGCATTTCTCTATGTTCTTAATAAGATCAACCTATGGAATAACAATGGATGATTAGAGTATATTTAGGAGATAGTGGTTAGTCTTAGATCATCATATTGTGAATTATTCTCTTATTACATTATTTTGGAGGTTTTACCCTTTAAATGTCTTAATCATATTTATCAAGTATTTTACTCTTTTGTCAATTATTAATGTGGATTTACTTATTCTACTCTTAATTTTATGATATATTATTCCATTTTTTTAAAACATATAAGTAATTTAATTATAAATGGTATTAAAGCATTGATTCTAGAAATTTTCTATGGCATTATTTCTCAAATTTGGTGTTACAATTTCCTTTAGAGATGAAGGATCGAAAAAACATAACTTGTGATATGGGAATAATTTAATTGTTTTCATCACCATAGTGTTATTCGATATATATATTTTTTTAAATAGTTTGGATTGTTTCACACCCTTGTACAAATTATCTATCATTGGATTTTTCTTAGTGAGAATATTGCAATAGTATAATTTATCAGTATAATTTTTTTGAGCCCAAAATCATCCATCTTAGGGTTTGTGGCTAAAATAAAGGGAAATATATTCCAAAACATCCTCAAAAAGATGATATGGAGTATCAACCTTTATATCCTTTAGTTTATGAGGTATTTTACCAACTTCAATCAGATATACTAAACATGGTGAAGAAAGATGATCTTGATGAGGTAAAAGGGGACATCATTGGGGTAAAAGGGGACATATATGTTGTGAATAATTAGTTGGAAACTATTGGTGGGTAGTTGAAAAATCACACAATTTTGCTTCCATAAAATTATCCGCCACCACTTCATTTGGATTCTACAAATTAAAATGAACATAAATATAATACCGATATAAAGCATAAGATGCCAAAATTGGAAGTGGACAAATCTGATGTTAAGGATCCACTCACTTGGATCAATGAAATTAAAAAAAAAACTTTTATCTACATAAAATCCCATGTGTGTAAAATGTGGTCATAACATATCTATATCTAGAACTTGAGTAGTTCATTTGGTATAGGTGCTTATGAAATAAAAATAAAAATAAGGGCCTTCATGTCACCTAGTCGATATTTATTAAGGAGATGCAAAATCACTATCACAACATCTTAGAAAACTACTTTAGTCAGTTAGAAAAGTTGTAAAAAATAGGTAATATTAAGAATTATATCCAACAATTCCATAATCTTTCCTTACATATGGATGACATCAATAAGGATAATGTGACTAACTTGTTCTTAGGTGGGATCAAAGATAACATCCAACTTAAAGTTCACATGTTTTATCCAACTTCACTATCTAAATCCATACCATTATCATAAAAGGTAGAGTAAAAATATTTAGTCAAATAAAAGGATTTCACTAATATCTATGAATGTAATTCTAAAATACCATCATTTCCTCAACCTATAAGACTGAACCTTTAACAAATTAAATAAAAACATGTTTTGGCTATGACAAAAAATGGAGTAAATATCATAAATAGTTGAAAATGAGTTAGTCTACATTGAAGGTGCCAATGAAAATGAATAATATGGCAAGGCCTCAAGTGAGGGTATGAAATATCCATAGGATGAATATAAATAATCTCATGCTACTATCTCATGTCATGCAGTTTCAAGTATCAATTTTCCTCAAACTCTTAAGATGGCAAATTTCCTCAATAAACAAAAGGTGATAGTGTTGATTGACTCATGGAGTACACATATCTTCATCAACAATAAGTTTTTTGCTTATTTGAATTTTTCATTTACCTAGTTATTGCATATTATCACATAGTCAATTGTTTTGGAAAATTCTATAGTGTTAAGCTTGCTATGGGAGGCTATATGCTAGATTATCCTACGTTTGGTATTCCCATGGGTGAGGCTAACATTATTTTTAGAAGATAATGTCTCATAAATTTTGGAAAAATAAAGATGAATTTATATGAACTGTTCATGTATTTTCATTTTAAAGGTAGGACATTTAAACTATGTGAATTATAAGAAAAATCTCCATAATTTGTTAGTTCACATCATATTATGAAGATTTTTAAAAATGGGGTTGGAAGGATTATTATCATGATTATTTTATATATAAGTTCAACCAATAAATGTGTTTACACATCTAGATTTATAGATGACTATTGATGACTACCCAGCCATTTTTGGTGCATGCCAAAAGGACTACCACCAAGAAGATAACATGACCATGCCATAATACATATTTTAGGTAGTGCACCTCCAAATATAAGACCATATGTATATATATATATATATATATATATATATATATATATGTATGTATGTATGTATATATATATATATAGAAGAGTGAAATTGAAAATATGGTATAAGAGATTCTAGAGGTAGGTGTTATCAAACATAACCAAAATGAATATTCACCCCTAATGGTCATGGTGCATGATAAGGATGACACTTGGAGGATTTGCCTAGACTAAAAATAACTCAACAAGTACACCATAAAAGATAAGTTTTCAATTCTAATCATTTATGATTTTTAGATGACCTACATGGTACTATTTATTTTAACAAACTAGAATTTTGTTTTGGGTATCATCAAATTTGGATTAGAGATGAGGATATCCCTAAAATAGCTTTTAAAACTCATGAAGGCCATTATGAGTTTATGGTCATGCCTTTAGGTCTCATAAATACACCATATACATTTCAAAGTTTGATTAATATTGTTTTAAGGCATTTTTTGAGGAAATTTGTGTTAGTGTATTTTATGACATCCCAATATATAGCAAAACTTGGGAAAAACATTTGAAGCATGTGAAATAGGTATTATTAGTTCTAGAATGACATCAACCTTATGCCAAACCTTCCAAATGTGCCTTTTTAGTCTAATAAATGGAGTACTTGGAACATATTATTTCCCATGAAGGAATCAACTTCAAACCTAAGAATATCAAATCTATGATGGAGTCATAAGTGCTAAAGACATCAAGAACCTTCATGGATTTTTGGGGATAATAGGTTACTATCATTGATTTATAAAAACATATGGCAATAGAGAAGATCCACTCATAGACTTGCTAAAGAAAGCCTCTTTCCATTGGAATGAAATATCTACCAAGGCATTTTAGAAGGTGAAAGAGGCTATGTGCACCACTTTAGTTTTCATTACCCCTAATTTTTCAAAAACTTTTGTTGTTGAATGTGATGCATCAGGATATGGCATGGGGGTAGTACTCATATAGGAAGGAACACCCATTGTATTTGAGATTCGTCAACTCAAGGAAAAAAATAGGCTCAAGCCAATACATGAGAAAGAGATGATGGATATTCTTCATGTAGTTAAGTGATGGAGAAATTATCTAATGGGTAGACATTTTAAGGTAAAGACTAATCATGATAGTCTAAAATATTTTTTGGAACAATGATTTTCATCAAAATAACAACAAAAATGGGTGACTAAAAAGTTGGGATATGAATTTTAAGTAGTCTATAAGAAAGGAAAATATAATGTGGTAGTAGATGCATTATCCATGAGGGATGGATCAGTTGAGGCATTGTTATATACAATGAACATTTGGTAGGCAAATTAGCTAGAAGAGGTAAGATGCAAATGGGAAAATGACATGGATACATAGGTTCTAATTCATAAACTTTAGCATCATTATGGTTCTAAAAAAATGAGTGGAAAGGGAACACATTATGGTATAAATATATATTATACATATGTAAGAATTATATTCTCAAACACAAAATCATTTAAGAGTTTCAAAAATATCCAATAGAGGAGAACTTGGTATTTTTAAAAACTTATCATAGAATCAAGAATTATTTCTTTTAAAAATAACTCAAGGGGGATATATATAAATTTATGGTAGAATTCATGGTGTGTCAACAAAAAAGGTGAAACAATTAAGACAGTGGGTCTTATACAACCTTTATCCATCCCTATCCAAAGGTGGGAGGAGGTTTCCATGGATTTCAATATAAATTTACTCGGGTCTAAAGGTAAATATGTCATCATGGTAGTTGTGGATAAGATCACAAAATATGCTCATTTTTATTCCTTATCACATCCATTTGTATTTAGTACAGTACTTGTTACTTTTCTCAATAGAATTTAAAAGTCTCATAAAACTCCAAAGATCATTGTAAGTGTTTTTGATCCCATCTTTACTAGTAATTTTTGGACTTATTTATTTTCAAGTTTTGATACTCATTTGGTGCATATCTCATCATATCATCTTCAATATGATGGAGAAATAGAGGTGGTTAAAAAATGCCTAAAAAGAGTCTCCATTGTTTTGTATCAGATAAATAGGAATAATGGGTTCATTAGCTACCAATAGTGAAATTTTGGTATAACACTTTTGTTATGCCTATTTTTCATACCCCTTCAATTTTCTAAAAATAATGATCCTCTCTGCCATAGAGATGACCTAGTCATAAAGATTAAAACTGTGATTGGGGACCTAAGTCAGGTAGTAGTAAATTGAGTATGCATATTTTCAATTAGTGATTTGGGTGATGATTTGTTTGTGAATTTTCATCTATATTAAATTGGTTTCAAAAAGTATAAATGGATGAATGAATAAAATTTGCATATGTATTTATCATTTTTGAAATATTTTTTATCATTCATAAGTTTTCATTTGATAGTTTGATCAGTTTGTGGTGATTAATTTAGTGTTTTAAATTTGAAATGACAATGTGCAACATGGTTTTATCAAAATGGAAAGGTATTATTGACTAGTTACAATGGTTTTTAGTTAATTCAAATTTAATTGCAAGTATATTTATGGATTTGTCATAATGAATATGACATTAAATGAGTTATTATATAAGTTGAATTTGATAAAACTTTGAAATCTAAGTTATTTCATAAGGATATCAAGGCATAATTAAGGGTTCTATGTTTTTAATCTAAGAACACTATTCTATTCTAAGTTTTTCTAAAAGCTAAGGTGATGGACATTCAAAAACTCTAAATGTCATGAAGGGCTTTTTCAATTCAAAGGTTAATATGAATTAATCCTATGTTATAGCTAATAGAACGAAGGTTTTGTGGTATAAAGTAATTATTTTATTTCAAATTTGGTTTGAAATAAGCTATGTTGACATGAGATTTAGTGGTTTAAACATTGAGATGGCAAGTTGATGGTTTAATAGTCTAGCTAGAAGTATCGTTAGAAAAAGTAAATGTGAAGTATGGTAGATGCTTCAATATCTCAACAAGATCAAAGGGTGGTTTAAGGAATTTAATGAGAGGTGTGCATGCCTTGGTTTATGGACCATAGTTATGGTTTTATAAAATATGTTAGTCATCACTAATTTTGAAAAGGTTACTAAATAAGTTGGAAGTTTACTAAGTTCTTACCTCTATTTGATGAGCTAATGATATACGTGCACGTAGGCATGGATAATTAATTCATAGGACTTGGTTACAAATATCACTATTTTCATTTTTTTGGTCATTTTGTGAAGCTCACCTATGGAAGTGATACTTTGTTAGATTGGAGTTTGGGCTTTGCAGTTGGAAAATTGTAAGTAGAAGGTTGTAAGAAAGCTTATATATGTACACCATGAATGTAAAATGAATAAGCTTAAATAAATGGTTAAAATTTTCATTTTGACTGGTGCATGGAATAAATACAATGTTTTTGGGCATGCATAGTTTGATGAGTTTGCATGGAGGTAAATGATTTGTCTTAGATCTTTTTGCATGCATGAGTTTTTAAATGAGGAATGTAGAAAGATTTTGGGGTTTTAGTTTGCTTGGAAATTTATTTTTGGTTCTCACATTATTTCCTATGGTATGAGATAATAAATATGAAAGTGGCTTTCATTTTAAAATGAATCTATTCATTTTAAATTAAAACTGGGAGATTTTAAAGGATGGTCGGTTTAGTTCAAAGCATGGTATTCTAAAAGAATAATGAAAATTTTCTTTCTTGAATACATATATTGGTTCTATTTTTCTATTGGTTGATATTATTATAGTGGTGCTTTGAGCATACCAATTATATCTTGGCTTAGGGTTTTGCATAAAGAATGAGTTATGTTTTTATTTTCATGAAAATATGATGGGTTTGAATTGTTTCTAGTTTGCCATAAATAAATTGTTTTAGAAACATTTCAATATATAAGTTTTTTTTTTTAACATGAAAATATGTTTGTTCAATGGCGGCTTTTGGTTTATATTCTAGTATCTCAAAATTACAATTTCATGCATACATGGGTTTTGAATTATAAGTTCTTCATAGTCATTTTTTGGAAATATAGTATGTTTGAATTGCATTTGAGAAGACAATGGAGATTATTTTGGTGGATATGCACATCTTGATTTTAGGTTTTTGATGGTTTTATTATCATGACATTTCAGGTATTTTAGTTTGATTTTGAAGCTACAATTTCATGCATATTTGAGGTTTTATAAAGAATGAACTTTTAGAAAATCTGATGGATTCAAAAATGCTTATGAATATAATATGATGGACATTGTTGAAATGTTTCAATAAACAAATTTTATTTGCATGTATTATTTATGATTTCATAGACACAAAAGTTTATATTTTGGGTTTTGTTCTAAAGTCATGGATTTGAAGGAATAGTAAAAAGGATATGTTATTATTCAAAGTTTATATTTTGTTGAAAGGTTCCTATTGAAATTATTTTGATGGCTTAGTTTCTTTATCAATTTTGAGAAAATATATGTAGATTATAGTTTGATGTCATGAATGGAGTTTTTGTAAAGATGTTTCATTCATTAATGTTGAATTGGTTCAGTTTGATAAATCTATGTGATTTTTAGTTTGACAATGACACATATTTTGAGATTATATTCACACAGTGAGAACATAACTTAAGGAAATGTGATAGAATATTTTGAAAATAAAATTATGAGAATAGAATAGAATTTTTAGGGTTTCAGTTGAAATATTATGATGATATTGGACATAATTAAAATCTTTCAAATGAATAATTCAATTTCTAATAGTAAAATTAGTTGAATGATCATTTGTTGATAGTTGAACATTTTATAAGTGACTAAAGATTTACTATATTTAAATATAGTTGTTATTTGGTTTCATATTTGATATATTCATGTTGATTCTCAATCAAATAATAATCAATTTTTGAATATATTTCAAACTAGATATAAGATGTCAAGGTGGGGCCAACCTAGTTCAAGTAGGGATAATGATAGCAAAGGTTGGGGAAGGAATCATAATTTTGACAATATGAATCAGGAGGTACCTAATAGGCAATTTCCTAGAGGTTTCAAGGCTAGAAGGTTTAGCCCTAGGTATGTCAGTAGGGGAGCTAGAATGTTAATCCATTTTGATGCCATTGATCTTGAATTCTAAAATGTGTTGAATAATTTACCCTTTAATCCTATAAACCATAATGGTAATAGAGAATTTTATGGCTATAGATTTGGAGCCAGGTCTCAATCTCAAAGAAGTTATTCCCACCAACTATATAATAATCTAAACTAGTTGCCTATTCAATCATCTATCCCCAAAAAATTCCATCATGTTAATGAACCAACTCAGCTAGACAATGAGATAGCCCATGCTAAGAATTTTATCAATCTTGCATTGCCTTCTTATTCTAATGAACGCACACCATCTCAAAAAGATCTTATTATAGGGTGCATAAAATTAAGTTTCAAAAATCTTATTATGGGGTGTAGGAAGCTTAGTTTTTAAAAGCCATCACTTGTCATGCATCTAACCTATTCCAAAAAATGTTCAATAAGCTAGGATGGGTAAGATACTCTAACTGAGATCAGAGTTATGAAGTAGATTGAGTTGGAGGTAGATGATAATACAAGTGATTCAAGAATGAAGCCAGTTTAGTTTCCTATAGTTGAAATGGAATATAATGAGTGTCTAAATGAATAGGGAAAACCATTGATTGAGGTCCTATCTAATTTTTATGACTTTTGGTTAGCAGAAAGATAAATTTTTCATTTTGAGTTGAACTTTAATTTAACTAGACTTAACTATATTTCAGATTTTGATACTTTGGTTATAATATTTTGAGGGTACAATAGAATTTTAAATTCATATATATATATATATATATATATATATACATATATATATATATATACATATATATATATATATGTACATATATATGTACATACATATATATATATATATGTATATATATATATATGTATATATATATGTACATATATATATACATATATATATATATGTGTGTGTGTGTGTGTATGTACATATATATATATACACACATATATATATATATACATACATATATATATATATATATATATATATATATATGCCTAAGTAATTTTTGATTATATGAATTATGGGATTAATATAGATAAGAATTTCATTTAACTTTGAAATTATCTTATTATTTATTGAATTATGTTATTCTATTTCATTATTAATTGATTTTAGGGTCCCCAATAATTAGAAAATACCTTATATATGATTCAAATCATTGTTCTCTTAATATTTTAAAGTCTTAAATAAACCTTAACTAATAACTATCAATATTAATTAAATTTTTTAAGTTGATTATTTAAGTTAACAATTAACTAATTAAAGCTACTTATAACTTATTTTCAACCAAGTTTTAAGTATAAAAGGAGATCAAATATTCATTTAAAGAGAAGGAAAAAAACATGTATTAAAGACTTATATATTATAAATTCAATCATTTATCTCTCTCTTCTATGCAACTTCTTTAAGATAGCATGACTTTTGCAGATAGACCAATGGTACTTTCTCTGATGGTTGAGTATATTTCTTAGACAATGTAAGTATATCTAATTTTATATTATCATTTATAATATATTATATAAAGTTTTTCAAGTTTAACATCTTTGATGATAGCTTCTTGCAGTCCTATATATAGAATCTAAGTATTCAACCCAAATAATGATAAAAACATCAATGTTTGTGACACTTCATTGATCTAATTGATTGAAAAAGTTATCTTTATAAGATATTTTTGTAAATAATATGTTGGTTTCTCAAATAAAATCATTTTATTTTGCTAAGATGACTCTCTTTATTGAGACTTGCATGTTTTGTCTATATTGTACTTTACTTTGACTTTGACTTCTAATTTAATTTAATCTAATTTTAGTTTAACTCTAATTGATCTATTTTATTTTCTATTTTATTTAATATTTAACATACTTTACTTTTGATTTTGAATTTAACTTACTATCTACTCATATTTTTATTTTAAGTTAAGTTTCTTAGATTAGTTTTCTTTCTTTAATATTTAGAGTTAGATTTAGTTGATTTTAGATTAGTTTAGTTTGTTAGATTTAGTTAGATTCTAGATTAGTTTGTTTTATTCTAGTTTATTTTAGATTTAATACTTTTACTTTTTCTTAACTAGTTTGTTATCTTTACTTAGTTGATTTCTATCTTTTTTGATTTATATTGATTGTTGAGTTTCGCTTGGTTTCTTGCTTTATATGAGATATGTTCATTGTTGATTTATCTTAATTCTATTTTACTTTTATACTTCTAGTTTATTGGTATTTATTTGGAAGTTAAAATAACAAAATCAATATATTATTTTGGGAATATATTATACTATTGAATAAAATTTCTTTCCTTCAAGAGATTGTCTTGTTCATAGGCTTTCTCTATCGAATAGGACAGATTACACATTTATATCTGAACTGATTCATTATTTGATAAGTGGATTTCTAAAATTATAATGGAATATGTTATATTTAATATCTTATTTGTTATTTTATAGAATATTTTAAAAAACCCCTTGCATCTTTAGGATAATAATTGAACATTTAAGAACCTTACTATTAGACTAGTATTATTCCAACTTAACCTTTGCAATATATGAAAGGGTTGATTAGTTGAAATAATTTTCATCATCAACTTATTTTCATACCTCTTCCAAAATATATCTATAGAAAGTATGATTATCATCCCCCATCCATCACTTCATCCTTTTAGGTGCAACCCAAGGTTTGTATTATTAAGGAACACATTCAACATCAATAATAGGTACTAAGTAGTTTGAGAGAGAGTTTAGCAATGACACATAATCAAGTGAAGTAACAAATAGATCAACACTATAGTGGGAGGAATTATGATATAGGTGATTAGGTCTTTGTGTGTTTTTAGCCATAGAATCATATGTATCTAAATCAATAGAAAAATTATAACAAATTTTATCCTAATTATTATGGCCCTTATAAGATTTTGTATAAAATTGGCAATGTGGTGTATAAGCTAGATGTTGGGGATTTTAAAATCCAAACACATGATTACATCATGTACTAAGAAACAAATACATAAAGATCGATTATTTCAAACACTCTGATATATTTTCAATCTATTACATGCTATTATATAACCATAGCAATAGAAGAACAATTTCTTAAATAATAGGAAGACATAATAACAAATAACCTACCAATAGTCATAGGTATAACAAACTAACCTATATATGATATTATATTATTATACATAACAATGTAATATAACTAATAAATGTATATCACTATGGTAAATGTTACTTACAATGTTAACATATGGTAACTTACACATAGTAAATTCTAACTTACCACCTTATAAATTTCTTATGTAAACATTATCCATGACATTCACCCCCTAATGTTGACATGGTAAAACATAACTCCTTATACTACAATGTGTTGCACAGGGTTGCCTCATAGTATGGATCAAATAAAGGCATGTAAACTTCCAACTAGATAACTATCTTACTGCACATGACTATAACTATGCGAAATAATGCATCCCACATTTACTCCATGAAAATAATGCACTTGACATTCCACTAACAAATCATCTTCATAAAAAAGGAAGGTAGTCAGAGGACCACTACACTAGTAAAATTTTATCTACCTTTTTACATATGTCGTTTTCTATATCAACCACCAACCCTTTCCATATATATGAGTGTTATAATAAACTTAAATACACACTCTACAATGTTTTTTACTAGGAGTTAAAACATTAGTATTTTATTTACATCTTTTGCACACCAATTTGGAACTAAAAGAAAATATGCACTTAATGTCATATTTGACCTTGTAAGAAATCAACTTCTTACTTATAGCCATTGTGTATGATCATGCCACTCAATATCACATAGGAAAGAAGATTGCCACTACCACTGGTAGTGTTCATTGACTTTAACTAGTCTGGTTCTAAATGGAAAATGAAACATTACTCCATGTTCCCCTCCCATAATGTGAACATTTCTATAAAAAAAATATGCCATACAACTGAAAAGCAAATACACACCACACAAATATGCCACCATAGTTGATCAATAACCTCATAATTGGTGATGAATGAAAGGTGTGAAGATCCTCTTGCCTTCATTTGCATTCTTCCTCTAATAAATGGCTACTTAGTTGATGAAGATTTGAAGTTCAATAGTAACTTAAATATCACGTACAAGTAAAAATGCATCTACAAGGCAATTTTTTATTATTATTTATTTTTATTTTTTTACCACTTTTGATAATGGACCCAATACAAAATGACTCGATATTTTAATTTTAACATAATAACTTAAAAAGGCACTTGATGACTTGACCCTTATTATCTAAAAAAGATATTTGACTCACATGAAATATGATGCAATTGATAATAATAACTATCCTAAATGTTACATGACTCAATGACTCTTTTGACATATTTTAAATAGACTCTAAACTTGACTTGACTTATTATTATTATGATCAAACTTATAACCATTTAACCTAAGCAAAAACTTCACCAAATAAAAATATTAAAAAATGATTACGAGACCTATTTATATTACATAGCTCAAATCATATTTGACTTCAATACCCAAATGACATATTTAATTTAACAAATAAATCAATGGACTTTAATCGACTCCTAATTTAATATAAAATGTCACACTAAATAAAATATACGAAATCAGAACTCCAATTTGTATTAAATTATGACTTCAAAATTATCTGACATAAAACAAAAAAATGAAAAACCTAGATGGACATGCACAGTTTAGGATGACTACTGCATGCATGGATAGTGAACTATAGGAAAATTTATCTCAAAACTCTAATCAAGATTTTAAATAAAACCATAGGCTTTTGCTGTTTTGCAGTGATGTAGATCTTGGTTTAGATTAGACAAAAATAAATGGTGTACAAGAATGATAAAATTTTATTATGTCATTGTTGGATGGAGCATCCCATAAGGTACATAGGTAAGGATTGATCATTCGACAACAAAATAATGAATTGTACTATGTTAACCTGCATCCTTCTTTATCAATGACTGTAACATTTAACGTTGGGTGTGAGAGGCTAAAATAATAGTTTTTACACAAGTTTTGAGCTTGGTGTGAGCAGGTCTTGCCAAATGACTCTCATAATTTATATATGTCAAATGAATCCTATCCAAAGGATTAAATCTTCTAACATATATTTGCCTGATTTTAAAACTTATAGAGGTAGCCAACTTAGTGATTTCTCCTCCTTCATGAAGAATGACACTTTTATTTTTGCACTAACTCTCTAAATTCTTGAACTAAAACTATAGACTTCTTCAACAAAATATTCCTTTCTCATTTATGGGGTGAATAACAAAACAACTACCCCTCACAAGCTCTCAAAGACCCATAGTTGCTCTAATACCACTGTTGGGGATTTTAAGAGCCAATTAAAGGATTAAATCATGTACAGAGAAGTAAATACATAAAGATCAATTATTTCAAACACTCTGATATATTTTCACTCTATTACATGCTATTATATAACCATATAAATAGTAGAATAACTTCCTAAATAATAGGAATAAATAGTAACAAATAACCTAATAATAATCACAGGTATAACAAACAAACCTATATATGATATTATATTATTATACATAGCAATATAATATAAACTTCCTAATAAATGTATATCACTATGGTAAATGTTATTTACCATGTTACCATATGGTAAATTACACACAATAAATTTTAATTTACCACCCTATAAATTTATCATGTAAACAATGTCCATAACACTAGAGCTACCCTAGTCCACTTGAATACATCATCTATTTCATGTATCTTACTTTAAAGTAATTAGATAGATATTTCTACCTAGATTGAGTTACCATATTTGGATGAATAAGGTAGATTCATTCTATAACCTTAAGATATAATTCACATATACACTAAAAGGATGTGAAAAAGAGAGATTAAGGAGTATCTGATCAAGTGGAAGAGTCTGAATCATGATGATACAACATGGGAGGATGAATATTTCCTAAAACAAATTATAGAGTTGATTCACCATAAGATAAATACTTTTTTTAATGGGAGGGGCATGTTACACCCTAAACCTATAGCATTTATAGGGATATGTGTGGCTGAATTATGGCTTACATACCTTTCATATTATGTTAACATATTTATTTATGTTCTTATTAAGGTCAACATATGGAATAACCATGGCTAATTAATGTATATATAAGAGGTAGTGGTTAGTCTTTGATCATCATATTACAAATTCTACTCTTATTACATTATTATGGAGGTTTCTCCCTTGAATTAGATTAATTATTTATCAATTATTATTCTCTTTCATCAATTATTGTTATGAATCTACTTATTATGCTCTTAATTATGTGATATATTGCTCCATTATTGTAAAACATCTAAGTACTTTCATTACATTGGCATAATAATCTATTTAAATCCTTAGGTTACCCCAATAGTAGATGTTATTAAATTTATAGAGAAAGGTAAGGAACCCATAGTAGTATACATCTCATAGGATTGGATTTAAGATGCTTTATTTCATCTCTAACAATATCTATGAACTCATCTTACATATCTAGATTATTTGAGAGATATGCTATTAATTCTCTCTTATTATTATCATCATATATGTTTTAGATTAAGGTAAAAATAGGTTTTGAAGGGGCCCCAAAACCCTGTACAGATTCAGAAAGATAGACATTACAAAATGCCATAAGAGGCAAACGCACCGAAAAATGGTAACTAAACCAGGTTTTACTTGGACCTGAAACCAACAAGAAAACCAATAAAAGATTCCCAGGTTTTACAAGGACCTGAAACCTAGACAAAACCAGGCATACAACCTGAAAGCGCTAAAACAGTGAAGGCAAAACCGCAAACCCATCATTATAATGAGCAGGGCTCTTCCACGGCTTAGGATTCTCCATTTTCCCTAAGCAGGGTGTCATGGCATAAACACCAACCTCCGAGGAAATAGAATTTCCCCCATGTAACCACAAAAACTTTGCAAACCAGAACAAGATGGCCGTCCAACTCGGGTAAGAGAACCCACCCAAATTCCATACTCAATCTGGCAGAACGAAGCAAAGTGAAAAAAAACACGCAAAAAATTCCATACTCATATATGTTAATTAGTTTTGCATTATTTTATTATTAATGGAATTCAAATAATGCTTAGCTTTAAGAGCATTTAGTTTGATACTTCTTCTAAGAGAGGAAGAAATGACCTTCTTAAATTTCATAAAATATGAAATAGAAAATAAAAATGTTTTTGTTATCAAATAATCTACTAAATCTAAAAAACCCTAATACAACAATTGGAAATAACAAAAATAATGAAATAAACCCTAGAAACATGAATGGTTAGGGTTTTACAATATTCAACAATAAAATAAGTTAACTAATACATTTTATCAAAATTTAAAGATTAAGAGGTGTTAATCTAATTAAGATAAACAAATAAGTAAATCATCATAAGATATATAGCAAATACATATGACTGATTCAAAAATTATGATTTTTTAGAAATATGCTAAAAAGGGAAAATACCAATAAAAATATGACTTAGTTGTAACTTAGGTCTATATGATTACAAAAATGATTTTGAAACCGACTACGAGGATATGTGAGGTTGTTTTGAATCAAAAATAGGTCTCCATGTTATCTTAGGATAAGGCCACATTATTTGGAGTAGGTTAGTTTGTGTTGTTATTTGTAGGGTGTGATGACATTCTTTAGGTTTTTTCCCTTGTGTAAATTATGATCAGTGTGCCTTTGCCTATTTCATTGTGGGATCCATTAAATGCCTTCTTCTTTACTTAAAACTTTATTTGAATGACAAGAGGGAATAAATGTGGTTAAATGGGGGGAAAAGGCAAGGGGATGGGGTTGTGTTTAACCTCAACACCCCATGTGTTGAGTTTTTCCTACATACCAATACTCTGAAGAGGGATCAAACTCCATGCAGTTATCCTATGTTACAATGGTGTGTACAATACTAGTGAAATTTTATATGTTAGTTCAATCTTGGTGTGATTAATTGCTTAAAATAATGACTTGTGACCTTGTTTTTATATTTATACTTATCTCAAAGCTACATGGGTATTTTCATCTCAATGTGAAGTTATAATATTTTAGAATTTTTAATCATGGGAGCCTCTTACCATATAGTGAATAAATGGGTATAAAATGTACTTGTATAAGGTATTTTGGGGATTTACTTAAATTGGGATTGTGAAATATGTGGGATGACCAATTGGAATGAATTTAAGTTTGGATAATTGGCCTTTAATTGGTGGGAGGATGAAACTAGTATATTCAAACATGACTAAATTAAGGGATTGTCTTAAAGGAGACGTTTCATCTGAGGAATAAAGATTATTAAACTTAAAGTATGAATCGATCAAATTTTGAGTCTAAGTTATTTATAATAAGTAATAGGATCATTTATTATTATATTTATCTAAATGTATAGGTTCATGTGCATAAAATTAGAGGAATATAAATTTAAAACCATAGAATTGAGTATAGGTTGAGTGTGCATGAGTCATCACAAGTGTATTGTTTTAGAATTAAATGTTAATTTTACTATCTACATTCAAAACCATTATTTAATATATAAGTTTTGAATAAGGTAAAACAACCTTAATTTAATTACATGATAGTAAATGTAGAGATCACTCTAGTGGTAAAATAGTGTCTTACAAATTGTTATGATAGGGATACTTTTGGCCTTCAATTGAACATGAATGTCACAAATATGCAAAACTATGTTCACAATGTTAGAAGCATATCAATACAAATCACACTCCATGACATGAATTTTAGCCCATTTTTTCACCTTTGTCATTATCCAATTGGGTCTTTAATTTGATCATAAAGATAAATATTGAATCATTAGATGGTCACAAGTTCATTATTACAACTACAATTTTACAAAATGAGTTGAATCCATACCTTTGCGCTCTACTACAAGAGGGGATATTTATGACATTATTTCACAATTTGGACTACAATCAATTATTGTGATAGCTAATAGATCATATTTCAAAAATAAAATATATAAGAGATAATGTGTTAAATTCAAAATATGTCACACTTTCTCTACTCCATATTACTCATAAGGTAAAGGACAAGCTGAAGTGACAAACAAGACAATTATCAAAATATTAAGTAAAATTGTCATAAAACATGGCAAAATTTGGAATAATTAGATTCTCTATGCACTTTATGTACATTACACAAGTTTTCATACATCAACAAAGGCTACACCATATTAACTTATTTATGGAACAAAAGCAATAATTCCTCTATAGTTGAAAATTCCATCTTTATGGGTCTCTTTAAAAGACATCATTAAAGACAATGAGTATTGAGAAAAATGATAGCATGAATTTGAAATGCTCGATGGAAATTTTAGTCAAGCTATTAAACTTCAAGGAATTTATATTCAAGTTACTAAACTTCTAAAAATTTGTTAATATCACATAAAAATATCATATGGAAAGAAGATTTGTAATCATAAGTTTCAGATTGGGGATTTCATACTAAATCAAAAATAGAAGAATACTAATGTATACAAACAAAACAAAGGTATGATTAAGCCTAATTGGTTGGATATATTTGTGGTTACTAAAAAAATTAGTACATAAACTTATCATTTGGCTACATTCAAAGGTAAATTCGTAAATAACCTTATGAACATTATTTACTTGCACTAATACTATACATAAAGGATTTTATTCAAGAAAAAAATTCAAAAATTAAAAATAATAATTTTTTTAAAAATTATAAAACATTCAAAAAATTAAAAATCAAGACCTTGTTGTTGCTTACACAACATGCTAATTCATATGGAATTTATAAACACTATTTCTAAATTATATAGCACTCAATCTTGTACAATTGGAAAATACATATCATGGATTTACCTTTAGCTCCTAGACCTTCCTATTGTTGAAAGTATCACATACACAATCTCTTTATCACAAATTACTTATCTCTTAGTTTGAACAATGTTATTCTGATTACTCAAACCTTTTATCATGCTCAGAATATTATAAACTTGTTTATATTCTATCTTTACAAGTTTTTTACTTGTGCCTATTTTCTCGTTGCCCTAACATTTGTGTCCCAATTAGATGCCTATGTCAACATAAGTGTCCTACTCCAATACAAGTGTCTAGTTCCCTAAAATTCAATCAATTTATAAATGTAATGTATATATATGGTCAGCCTAAGTTCTTTAATGTGATATATTCTCTAAAGGAAATGGAATAATTACATCATCAACCATCATTCATTCCTCACCTAGCACAAACCAAACAACTCATAAGGAAAAATACTAAAATCATTTTATCAAAAATTCAAATGGGAAGATATTCCTTATTTTCCCCTATTTATATATTGGTCATAGGGAAAACACATCTATAGGTCTGAAGTACTAAAGGAACATCCCATGAGCCACATTTACCAATTTATAAGATAGGTCACTCTATGTACTTATTTATCACACATTGCATCCTTATACACACAAACCAACATGTAAGAGAGAAATACATAAGCTTGAGGCCCTCTTTAGATTATTTGCTATGTAGGTACTACTCATTGACATAGGGGTCTTTAGGGAATCTCAACATTATGTGCCCACTAGCCCATGTTTTCCATAGCCACTATGAAGATGAAGAACTAAGGTTTTTCTATTTGAAAAAGATAAATAGTCCATGATCCAGATATAAACACATCAAATCAAATACGACACATAACCCAAAATATTACAAGAGGTTACAATCCAGATACAATAGGTATTCCATACAAGATAATTATGTCTAAGTTAAATAGAGCATCAACATAACTTTTTGACGTTGATGAAAGTGTCTAAGGTCACAAAAGTGTTTAATTCATAATCTAACAACTGATCTAAAATCCACTTCCAATCTTATTCCTACTTATTCTATATCTATATCTATATGAGCATTAGAACTATCTAAGTATCTTATTTTCATTATCATTATAATATCTTGAATATTTGAAATTTATATTAGCATATCTCATCATAATAAGTTTAGTATATGTTTATCTAAGTTTAAAAATTAATTGGTCTAATTTAGAGATAGTCTACCACCCTTTTGACCTAGGCTATATCTACCCCTTTAACCCTATATTCCCCAATCTAGATTTTGACATTAAATAGAATCATGGTACCCCTTTTTTATTTTTGTTTTGCTCCTACTTGCACTCATGGGCTTGTTGGACTCAACTCTCTTAAGTTGATTTGGTGGTCCATCTTAGTTTGTGTGTCAAATTAGGTTTTGAAACCATATCCATTATAAATACCACTTTAATTTAATAAATTTTCATATTTATCACTAAGTGTAAAAGACGAGTCTTAACAATTTAAATTTCCTTTGAATATCTTGATTGTTAAGCTCTTTCATGTCACTTTTATGGGTCATATCAATTTACATTCCAAATAAAATCCTAAAACTCATTTCATTTTGACAACCAAGTCCATGAAATAAAGTTTCATATAAAGCACTTGGTATAAAAATAGATGTTTGATTGTTTAGTCTGCACATTAAAAATCTTTTTTGTAGTCCTGGTTAGATTTACCATCAATCTCATTGCATTTTCTTAGTTTTCAATTCAAATCAGGTTTTGAATGCCTAATTAAGTTGATGACGTCAAAGTGGATTTATTATAGTCATAATTAGAGTTTAAAATATGAATAATTTGAAGTGTTCATCATTATGATCCTATAGACCTAATTAGACTTTAAATGTCCAATTAAGTCTAAGTGAGTCTCTTTTTTAACATAGTGTTACTCAAATTTTATTCTCTACATAGGTGATGATGTCATTGGGATAAATATTTCAATACTACTTAGACTTTTCTACCCACATAGGTTGTCAGCTATTTAGACTCAATGTTGGTATGGGATTTTTTCCTCGTGTATATTTTTCAGAATTTTAAAGCCCCGTTGGCATAATGGTAGTTGAGTCTAGATCACCAACTAGGTAGTTAGGGACTCACAGCTTTCCAACTTAATAAAAATCAAGCCTCAGACCTTGTTTGGGTCTACCGGACCCCTCCCTATTCAAACATTTTGATGTTTAAGATTTGGTCCCTAATTATAAAGGGAAGCGCTCAATGGAATTAATGTATTTCTAAGTAGGGGTTTATACCTCATTTGGGTCTACAACCCTACCTAACTTAAAATGAATAAGCTTAAACCTAATTAGGACTTGATCCTCTCATTAAATCTACCTAATCATTTATCATATGCCGAATTCTAATTAGGATTTGAGAACCTAATTAGAACTAAAAATTAAAAATTTAAAAAGTGTTTGCTTCTTCCTCCCAAAAGCCTGATTAGGTCTAGGAGGCCATTTTTGAGTCCATAATGGTTTTTTACCATAACTTATCACTCATTTATCCTTTTTATGGTTTTTCTATGGCACCAAGAAGATAATTTGGCCCAAGCATTTTGATCCCTTCAATTTTTTGAAATTTTGTGCCAATTAAAATTTGTTCACATTCTTATTTTACATTTTATTAAATTTCTTTGAAATGGACATTTTAAATTATTTTTTGGTATTTTTTCTAGCCAAAGTAAAAAAAACATAGCATTTAGAGGGAAGATGAAGTTGGTGACTATATTTATGGACTTAAACCACATTTTGGAGGGAACTAGAGTTTTTCTTTGGCTTATAATTTTTATATGTGATTGCATTGTTACCCTTTCAAAGGGTTGGCTCTTTGTTGTTCCATTGGGACACATAGAGAACCAATCACTTTTTTATGCATTCATAGTGTAATTATGCCCTCTATTTGCTTACCATGGGGTTATACTACCAAAATTTATACTCTAATGACAAATGTAAACCCTATTCTATGAAATTCAAGTGAGCGTCATTATTAATTCAAGATATGGAATTTGTGTTCAACACCTTCATGTGCAATATGGTGGTTTTTTTCTTTCTTCCAATCTTTCTATTCCTAAAAATCTAGTACAAACCTTAATTTGAATTTGTGTGAATATTGCCAAGAATGAGATTATTTTATGGGAGTATTTTGTCAAATGAATCTAATTCAAATGCATTTTAATAGGGTTTTTCCTCTTTTTTCCTCTTTATTTTAATCCTTTTTATTAATATGTTAGTTATTGTTAGAGTAAGGTTTGAATGTAATATGTTTCTCATGTTTATTTTGATTACAAGATCTATATCCATTATTATTAATGCATTGTTGAATGTTTAAACTGAAATGGAATGAATGTTTTTTATTACTATTTCTGCATTATTGAATGTATATAATAAACATGTTTAAAACTTAGATACAATTCATTTATTGAAAACATGTAAATGTTAATTTATTTGGGTAAAATTTGCACATGTATGGTTGCCACTATATATTCAAAATTAGGATTAACAAAATAAATAAACATGCATTTCCATCTCCTCCATTAAATACCAAAACAACATTTAAATCTCAATCAATATTTTAGACCAACAAGCCCCTTGAATTGTAATTGTTTTACATAGACCAACTAGGTCATCCAATATGTTATGATCTTGTAGATATAGACCTTGGGGACACCTATGAGCCTCCTTTTAGGAGATATTGGATAAGTGAATTCCCCACCTAATTTAGTGTTCCAAATGCATTATAAATAAACCTGAGCATGATATTAGATTTTAGTTTACTTATTTACATATGTTATTTATCACATATTTCTATAGATATCATATTCCTTTTTAAACACACATGCATTTTAAGAGGTATATGAGTTTGATGTAGGACATTCATTTTACGTGGATTATAATATCATGGATTCCCTTCTACCTAGTGGCCATGCTTGTGTTTAGGTCATCTAATTCTAAAAGTTACATTATAGCAAGTTATATATTTCTATGACCTTTATACCATGCCTAGATATATATCTTATAAGTGTCTTGTTATTTTATCATTTCTCACATTGTGCTACATGAATATGCTACTTTTATATAAAATGACATATGATACATATGGATAAAATAGTCTAATTACACTTATTTTATAATATTTTGATGTTTTTTACTTTCTTGCATAATATGTTTGACATTGCTTGCTTATTGTGTGTGGCCCTAGGTCCTTATGTGCAAATTGAATGAAAATATCTATGAATTTTTTGCTTTGTTAGTGTGACATTTGAAATTTTCCATTGCTTGTGTCCTTTGGCCCTATGTTTTGTGTGACATTTGAACATGTCCCTTGTCTACAACATTCTTAATGTCTTTTTCATGTAACCCTTAGCCTTATTACATAACATTATGTGATGTTGTGTTTTGTGCTTATTTATCTTGATTCATGGTGTCATGATTCATACCATATCCTTTAATTGAATAGTATACATTTGATATGGTTAATTCATTGCATACCTCACTACTAAATATATATACAAACACTTGCATGCCTTAAAATCAATATATTACATACATGCTTTAATGACAATTAAATTACTATGTATACATACTCTCCACATGATAATATATATCATATAATACATTCAACTCATTTTTGAGATGAGTGATTTGTAGGCTACATCCCTCATCTAAAAATTTAGGGAATCACATTAGGCTTATCTTAAAAATCCAAAGCTCCATGAGTAGAAAAAAATAAGATTCTGTATAAAGTACAACCTTCAAAGATATAAAATACATGTTTTAAAAAGATTCAAAGTAATTCAAAAATCAAACATATGAAAAATATTGGCACATTCATACAAATTCCCAAGGCATATGACATGCATATGCACTAACTATTCAAAGACCCAAAGTACATAATCATTTACACTTGAATACATGTGCATGGCTATATGAAAATTAGTTAAAAATCAAATTTATAAGTGTATATGCTTAAATCTTGATTTATATGTTAAACTAGTCTTGTACACTTGAAAAATATCATTCAAGGCTCTACCCTCTAATTCTTGACCTTCCCGATAGTTGATAGGCTTGTATTCACCATCTCACTAGGCCAAAATGTTTATCTTATAGTTTAACCTAGTTATTTTGATTAACTAGATCACCTATAGCCTAAAATATACTTAAATTTTGATATATATCCTTTAATTTCAATTATAGAGCTCCAAAAAAAATTCTTAGATAATTGCAATCA
Organism: Torreya grandis; assembly: GCA_037957365.1. Lineage (NCBI taxonomy): Eukaryota > Viridiplantae > Streptophyta > Pinopsida > Cupressales > Taxaceae > Torreya > Torreya grandis. The sequence continues at coordinate 1,612,974 of JARHVA010002901.1, forward strand.
TACTTGGATAGTAGAATCGATGCTACTATTGTTCTCCAATGTAAGTGTCCATGGTTTCAAACATTCAAATTTACAAATCTTTTGAAATGTACAGGTTGGCCTATTATGTTTCATTAACCCTTCCATGAGAAATTTTTTCAAATAGGTGGTATAAATACAAGTTTAAGTCAACTCATTACCCATCTAGAAAAATACTAAGAAAACACATAATTAAGCTCATTTAATAAATTACACAACTGAGTTCTACTACCCTATTATTTCTTATTTTTATATCAGTTATAGGAAAAATCATATCACATGTCTGAATCATTCAAATAATAACCCATGGGTAGTATTTGTCAAGTTACAAGATGGATCACTACATGCACTTAGATTTAGCATTTTACACCATTGTTCACACATAAGCCAACACATAGGGGATAACTACGTATGTTTGAGGCCCTCTTTAGAATATTATTTATGTAGGCAACGCTCATTGACAAAGGGGTCCTTGAGCTTATCTTGACATCATGAGCCCACTAACACATTTTTTGTAAGGTGGAAAGACATAAGAGGAGGATCTAGGGTTTGAGCTATATTATGATATCAAAATCCTATGCTTGTAATCTAAACACATAACCTGAAAGGTGATAAAAAACCTAGAAAGACCTAGTGTAAGTTTCAGTCAATAGACAATATTTCATATAGGAAATATGCATTGAAGCATAGATATTAACATCGATGCAACTGTAGATTGGGCAACAAAGTGTTTGTACTGATAGAAAGCTAATTTTCAAAATTTGAAGACTGTATCAAATTCTCATTAGTTGAGTAGGGTACTCTCATATTAATCCTTGTTTCCAAAAAGGGTTAAACATTTGATGAACCCAACTTTTGAGTCTTTATAATTTAAATCTTAGTGTGCCCTTGGGTTTTCTAATTTTTTTATTTCTAAATTTTTAAAATATATTTTAAAAAATAGATTTATTTCAAAGTTCAAATGAAAAAATTATGTTCAATGAAATGAATATATATCATAATTTTTTATTCACTACAATAATAATGATAATCATTGCTTTTTGTATTTCAAAAATTATTCCATTAATCAACATTATCCTCAAAATCAACATATTGACACACACAAAAATAAAACAAGATAAAAATATAATCCTTCTTTATGATTCTTATTGCAATACTATTAAACCCTTATCTATCTTCACTAGACATGAATGTGCATGATCTCAACCTTTTGTTCCATCTAAATCATATCCAAGTGTTAGCTACCATCATAATCCCATTATTCACTAATGACTTATATTGGATTTCATGGTCCACACTGTCACTGCACAAAAAAGAAATGATTCCCAACTTCTTCAAACATCTGTTAATATACAACATGTTCCTCCTAAGCCTAAGTTAGTAATAAATCTAAAAGGTATGATATGATTGAACAATTAATCAATGCCCATGTTAATATATAAATTTTTGAATTATTAAAGGAATCAACTATCTATAAAGATATCTTATGTAAATCCTTTCATGAAACCTAAGTACCAATTGACATCGAACCCACTTATTTTGTTGATATTATGTAATATCTCAAAAATAGTGTAAATATCATTACTTTATATCACATGAATCTAACATCAAAGGACAACATTGATTAATATTTTCCTTTATTCATATAAATCATTGTTCAAAATAATGGAGTCAAGAGAGTACTCATTGACAATAGATTAGGTTTAAAAATTTACAACACATTATTTTTTAAAACAATGGGTATTATTTAAGATCTTAAAAAAAAATGGAATACATAACAAAGGATTTGATAATTCATTCAGCCAACCCACTGGCCAAATTACATTAGGTATGACATTAGGGCCTAAAATAGTACAAGCTAATTTCCAAGTATTGTCTCAATCATAACATTATAACTTACTCTTGGGTATACCTTGGATACATATTATGGAATTCATACCATCTACATTACATCAATGTGTTAAATTCATACATGGTGTTACATTATGGGCCATGCCTGCAGATGATGCACCCTTTAAATTTTGTAAAATGTTACATTTTTATATAGTAAAAGTTCCATAAATAATGCCACCTAAACAATTTATTCCAATTGAGAACATAATAACTTATGAGATGGGTCAAAAAAGTAATATAGATCATGTCTCTTATGATATTCATAAGGCACTAAGATTCTTAGTAAATGTAAATGAACATAAGGACAAGGAATTCAAACAATTACCAAAGGAGGCAATGATATCACAACCAAAAGAAAATAAAACATGTGAGATTCCTTTATGGGTTGATTTCAAACAAAAAGATGGTAAGGTTTCATATTATTATGATAGTGATGATGAGCTTCCTCATGATATAAATGATGAGAAATACACAAACTTAGATTGGATCCACTTGAGCATCTCTCACACGATCTATTCACACCTAGAGGCCCTAGTAAATATAATTTAAATTCATCACCAAAGGATATAAAATAAAATTTAGATAAGGGCAAGGAAATAATAACATATGAACATGTGAATGTTTATTACACCATTCATCAATCTTGGTTAAAATATTTAAGCCAAAATTACATGGGACAAATGCAAATACATCAAGTGAATAATGTGGAATCCTCTCATAGGTCACCACAACAAATATTACAAATTACCATAACACAAAATGATCCTCACATAATTATTTCTATGCTACATGAGCACAACATGATATATTTACCACTACTAAACACTGATTAGGGGGAAACCTTATCTATATAGAAGGATCAAAATACTTAAATTATCATATAATAAAAGGCCATGATATAGATAATTATGAGGCATTAAAAAATTAAATTCAAAGGTATAAAAATGAAGGGCACATATCAATTATACGAGAACAACAAAAAAGATCATTTATTTTAAATAATTCAAAAGTGCAAAGCATAAATGAGTATACTAAAAAGTGCTTATGATAAGAGGGTATAACCATTATTGAAAATATTAATGGGCATATTATGAGCATCTTGAGGTTGAAGTTAGCTTAGGATTTATTTTCCTCACATTTTTCTTGTATTTTTCCTACTCAGATATTCCATGTCATTTGGGTTTCTTACATTTGTGGATAGTCTTGCTTAGGTATGCATTCATAGGAGTTTTTATTGACCTATCATATGTCATAATAGTTATCTTATGCCTCATTCATTGTGGGGGTTACTCTATTGACTATCTATTCTTAGACTGGGGAGTTACACTCTATTTTAAGGCATCCTTAACTACTTTTCATGGAGGAGTTACATCCACTCCTATTTGTACTTGTACTTCATAAATATTATCTACTATGAATGTATTGATTTGTAGCCAATAACTTTTTTATGTGTAAATTAGTCTTTGTTTATTTGTAATTTGTAGTTGTATGTGTTTAACTAGATTTGGTCTTCATGCAAATTATGTCTCACATCAATCCTGATGCACTTTCATGAACCAATAGATCTATGGCATACCTGATATGGTATCAAAGCCATGCTAGTATCACTAGTGTCTAATTTATTACTATAATTAGTTTCAAATTCAAGATTAATTCATTTTACAATAAATGTTTTCTGGTTAGTGTGGTATTGTTATATGTTGTTTTGGTTGTGGTTCTAGTTATTTAGTAGGACAAATCCATTTGGAGGTTTCCAAGGAGGTTTCAATGACTCATTTGTATTGTTTTTCAACTCTATGAAGGATCTCCATAGCCCTCCCAATGTCCTACAGACCAGTAAAAAAAATTTACCACGTTTTTTGCTCTTTGGTCAAAGTTTGGCACCCTATAATCTCTATTTTAGGCCTTAAATAGAGTATAAAGGCACCTTGACTAGTTTTAGACCATTAGATATAGTTTTTTTGCCTCTAAATGTAACCTCAAATTTGTGGGAGGCATTTTTGAAGGCTCTGACTATAAAAATGTCCCTTCAGCCACATTTTTGTACCTGGTGTCATAAAAAAACTATGTTTTTTCTATCTACAAGTCTTTGGTAGCTGCTCATAGCCTTACTCAACCTCCCAACAATGTCCTAGTTCATCTTCAAACCTACATTTCTCCTTTGATAATGCCCAAAATCAGATAAACTACCAACAAAAGGAAACTAGGGTTTGGGCACTTAATTTTGGTGCTTCTCTTTGGCAGGCCCACTTCAAATCTAATGTGATATTTCAAACTTGTCAATTTTTATTTATTTCTAATTTAATTTATCTTTGTATTCTAAAATTAGACTTTATGATTTTATGAATTCAGTGATTTTTTAGAAATTAGCTTTAAAGTCAATTTAGAGGTTTTTTAAGCCTTGTATCTCCACTTGATGAAGATGAAGGGTGAGCCTTGGGTTGGTAGGAGGCCAATTCTCCATAACAATCAAAACGTATACATTATACACTCTAAGTTGGTTCTAACATCAGGTGGAAGGTTAGGTACCCCCTTAACATCAAGTGTGTTTTAATCATTTAGTGTAATTTTTTTATTAAAAATGAACTATTGATGGGAATTTATTTTGTTAATATCTTGTAAATGGTAGCTTGAAATTAAGCACCATATTTTGAAAAAGTGTGTATTTTTCAATTTTACACATATTTATCCTATTTTCATTATAAAATGCAATGATTTATAAAGTGCCAAATTTAGGGGGGGATTGACTGACCTAGTTTCAGGGGAGTGTAGGGTGGTTTGTGATTTTGCTTTGTAATTCTCTTCTTTCTACACATTTTATTTCTACAATAAAAATAAAAACATATTAATATTAATTTTATAATGTATCTTATCACTATTAATTTACTCACACTCTTCAATTGCCAGGAATGGAAAAGTAAGATTACAATGGCTCTTAGGAGTAAAAGGTTGTTTTGCATAAATATGGGGGTAGAAATTGAGCCCACAGTTGAGGCTGACAAGATAAAATGGTTTAATAAATATGATGAATCCATTGGGATTTTATGTCTTTTAGTGTCATCAAAACTCCTATTTCACATAGAGTCAGCCAATTCTCTTAAAGAAGTATGGGACACCCTAGAAAACTTGTTTGGGAAAGTCAACACTATGAGGGGTCATGAGCTTGAAATTGAGCTAATTAGTCTAAGCCCTAACAAATTTGACACATTTAAGGACTTATTCACCAATCTTAAGTCACTTTTATTATATTTAAAAGAGTGTGGAACTGAGAAGAAAGATGAGTAGTTAGTTCTTTCTATGCTTGCAAAACTAGGACTTGATTACTCTATATATTTTATCTACCTTTTATGCTACCAAGAGAGCCATAATATACACTATAAAATCCCATCCTTAGATGAATTAATTACATATTTGACTAAGGAACATGATAAGTCAATCCAGATGGGAACCCTCAATTCTTCCAAACCTTCATCCCTCATTATTGGGGATGGGAAATAAAAAGCCTCTAGCAGTAAGGATAAGAAATAGAAGAGTAAAGATCTAGAGAAGAAGAAAAAATAGAAAACCACTAAAAAACTAGAACTAAAACCTCATCCTCTTAATGGAAACATAAGAGAGATAAGGTTAAGTACTCAATTACATGAGGAATGGGAACAATGAGCACACATGCATGAAGAAATAGATAGACCACCTTATACATATCTTGGAGAAGAATAATATAGGGGGCCCTCAGTCTATCAAACAATCTTCATCATTCAAAGAATCCTCTAAGGCAAAATAAAAAGGGAAATATAAACCTAAGGGCAAATCTTTAGTTGTAGTGGCTTCTACATCTACCTCATCTTAGGTTATATACTTTGGTGCTTCACACCATATGGGTTCATCAGAGATTGAGTTTCTTGACTTAAAGCCCTATAACATGTCCTCTATAACATTGGGTGATGACATTCTATTAGTAGTTTTAGGGAGAGGATTTGATGAGGTTGAAGGTGGAACATTCACAAATTTTCTAATTATACCTTCACTATCATCTAATCTCCTTTTAGTGTATCAAATTACCCACATAGTGCAGGGCATGAGAGTCGAGTTTACATCAAATTCTATTGAGATCAAAAAGCTACACAGTGACACTACAATTATATTGGGGAGGGCTAATCACCATTCTAAGCTATACACCCTCTCCCATTTTGCTCTAGATGTTTCTCCTACCACATTGTTGACCCATTTATATGGAGTTAGCAAGATATAGTGTGAGCGGTTTGGCCATCTTAACTAATGCTATCTTGAGTAGCTAAGTCAATAGGACATGGTTACTAGCTTGCCTAGATTTAAATTCTCTAAGGGACTTTATAAGGGTTTTTCCCTTGGAAAACATCCTAAAGATAAATTTGACAAAGGAAAAGTTAGGAGAGCTTCAGTACCTCTTGAGTTGATTCATAGTTATATCATGGGATCATTTCCCCATCCTTATTTTACCAGGGCCAGATATATCCTCACCTTAATTTATGACTTTTCTAGATACACATGAGTTTAATTTCTTAGACAAAAGTCTAAAGTGTTTGAAAATAATTTAGACTTCAAGGATCTTGCTAAGAAGCAATCTAGAAAGTACATCAAAATCCTTTGAATAGATAATGGGGGGGAGTACATCAACCACATATTTGATTAGTTTTGTACCATAGAAGGGATTGATCTTTAGAAAATAGTACCATACACTCCTTAGAAAAATGGTGTATCAAAATGCAAGAATCAATCCTTAAAGGAAATGGAAAACTATATGATTCAATTTAGATCATTGGCTCCATAATTCTAGGCAGATGCCATTAATTGTGCATGCTACATTTATAATCAAGTTCTTCACAAAGCTTTAAACGATATCACTCCTTTTGAAGCTTGGCATAATAGGAAATTAGAGGTGTAGAATTTTAGGGTCTTTGTATCACTGGTGATGATATGCATTCCCAAAAATAAATGCAAGGCTATGGAGGCTTAATCTAAACCTTACATCTTTATTGGGTATCCAAATAGGGTCAAGAGTTACAAGATTATCTACCTTATAACTCATCAATTTTTCATCAAGATAAGTGTTAGGTTTCAGGAGATTCCTACTGACTCTTTACTATACACTTCTCCATCTACATCAGTTTCACTTAGTTTGGATGAGCAGTCTAAGGATTTAGATTATTCATAGCAGGTTCTTGAGGTAGAGGCTTCTCCTTTTTATTCCAAAAATGAGTCTAAGAGTGAGTAGAGTGATGGGGAGTCATCCTCATCCACTTCTAGGCATACATTAGAGGATGAGGATTCAACACTTCACTCACCCATTTTAGGCCCTCTTTGGGCTAGGTAGACACTTTAGAGTGTAATCACTTGGGTAGGGGACCCAGATGATGACAGACGTACTTGGGCAAACTTTTAGAGTAGACCATATGCCTTATTTTTTTCCATAACTAATCCATAGACTTTTAGAGAGCCATCAGGTATACCTAAGTGGGATAGATCCATGGATGAGGAATATGATTCCTTGATTATCAATCACACTTGGGATTTGAGTTCACTTCCTAAGGGAAGGAAGATGGTTTGATGTCATTGGATATATCAAACCAAGTATGTTATAGATGGGTCTATTGACAAGTACAAGCAAAGATTAGTAGCCAAAGGTTTTTCATAGGTAGTCATTATTGACTACTCAGAGACCTTTGCACTAGTATCAAAGATAGCTTTGATCATACTCACACTTTCAGTAGCCACTGCACATGGTTGGAGTGTGCATCAGATGGACGTAAAGAGTGCATTTCTTCACAGAGACCTTGAGGAGGAGATATACATGGATCAACCACCTAGATTTTTTGGGATTCTTTTCTAGTGTGTAGACATATAAAATCTATTTATGGCCTCAGATAGGCCTCTTGGGCTTGGTATGCCAAAATGGATTCCTTCCTTCTTGCTTTAGGTTTCACTCAATTCCACTTAAACCCTAATGTATACTTTTTGTGACAAGATGATTCATTATTGATATTTATTTTTTATGTTGATGACCTTTTGATCATCAAGAGTTCTTCAACTATCTTAGTAGTGAAGAAAACTCTTCAAGATAGTTCTACCATGATTGACTTGGGCCTACTACACTAATTCTTTGGCATTGAGATCACTCAAACCAATTTAGGGATTTCACTTGCACATACTCTCTTGATATTTTGGCATGGTTTCACATGGATGATTTTAAGCCATCTACAACTCCATTCCTATCTATATTCAAGCTATAGGCTAACTATTCCACTCCATTGGTCGATTCTACCTTATATCAACAACTTGTTGGTAGCCTTATCTACTTGACTCACACCAAACTCAACATCTCTTATGCCATTGGTATTGTTTCAAGATTCATGTCGGATCCCCATGAGATACACTAGAGAGTAGCTAAGAGGATCTTTCACTACATTCAGGCTTCACATAGGTATGGGATACACTACAAGGTTGGTTCAGATTTTGACATGGTTAACTACACAGACTTAGATTGGGCTAGTGACACTAAGTGTTATAAGTCTACTTCAGGTTATAGTTTCTCCTTGAGTTCAGGCCCCATTAGTTGGTTGAGAAAGAATTAGAATGTTATTGTTCTATCTTCCATAGAGATAAATATAGGGGAGTATTTAACATAGTTACTAAGGATATTTAGCTTCAGGGGATTCTTTTTGAGCTTGATATCTAGATTAGGTAGCCTACAGTCATATTTTGTGACAACCAGAGCACCATTCAAATTAGTATGAATATATTTCTTCATCAAAGGATGAATTGATTCATGAGTAGGTCATCAACTTAGTATTTTGATAATATTTAAAGTATGTTTATAATATCTTCACCAAACCCTTCATTGAGATCAAGTTTATTCATCTACAAGACCTTCTTGGGGTGCAGTCCACTTTGAAATCTTCATCATCTTTAGGGGGACCTTCTATCCTTTTCTCTTATTTATTTCTCTCTTTTTTAGGGATTTTTTCCCACTGGGTTTTCTCTTCTCTATGTATGAGGGATTGTATTATACATGGGTACCTGATCAAGCCTAGTTGTCAGGGACCATTTTTTATCATCACCTAACTAAGATATGATTATGGTGGGTGTTAGTGTAGGATTTATTTTCCTCTCAATTTTCTTGTATTTTTCCTACTCAAATATTCCATGTCATTTGGATTTCCTATATTTGTGGATAGTCTTGCTTAGGTGTGCAGTCATAGGATTTTCTATTGACCTATCATATGTCATAATAGTCATATTACACCTCATTCATTTTGGGGGTTACTCTTTTGATTGACTATTCTTAGACCAGGGGGTTACACTCTATTTTTAGGTTTCCTTGATCTCCTTTCATGAAGGAGTTACATCTACTCCTATTTGTCCTTGTACTTCATACAGATTATCTAATCCAAATGTATTGAGTTAGAGCTATTAACTTTGTTATGTGAAAATTAGTATTTTTTTATTCATAATTTGTAGTTTTATGTGTTTTCCCAAATTTGGTCTTCATGAAATTTGTGTCTCACATAAATTCCAATGCACTTCCATGAACCAATAGATCTGTGGCATCCCAGATAGTTGATATTTATAATCAGGACATAGTTTGTAGTATTTATTATTTACAATAGTTCAAACATACTATAGAGGATTTATAACACTGTCCATGTTTTCCATAATATTTTGGATATATTAAGTTACCCATTTCATGTGGACAAAAACTTTCCCTTATAAGTATATGGGTATTAGACTATGAACCATGTTTGATATTTTGTTTTGGGAAACATTAGTTGGCCAATATGAATACAATAGTGGATACTACTAATATGTGCCTTATTTTTCCTTTTGAGGATAAATAAGTTTGCATCCACCATGATGTATATGGTAATAAACTAATACAAACTATTTAAAGTGAAAAAATACAAGCAAACATTGAAAAGGTAACATAGCTCATTATAAATACCAATGTTAAGAAAATGGCTTATTAGGTGGTCCTATCCTCTTTGAGGATAAGGACTTCTTGGATTTAAAAAATTCAAATAAATCAAATATTTGAGAAAATACAAAAAATTGTAGACACATAAATTAATATTTAAGCTAAAATCATGCACTTATGACCACTCTTACACACTTGGCTTTAAGCCTATCTTAGGGCCCTTTTATCGCTTTCGACCACCTTGCACACTCTTCTAAGTTGATAAATGACCCCTAAATGCACTCATTCCTATTATTATCAACCTTATACATCTCTTATTCCCTTTACTAACACTCATCATGGTGAAATCACCCATTGGACAAGATTGCCCTAAGGGACTATAGCACATCACTCTAGTGTCCTTGTTCCCTCTCTTATTTTCCCACCAAATAATGAATAATTTACAAAATCAAAAGCTATGGGAAGGTTGGCCTATGTCCTTAATGATCCCCATTCAAAATAATTTCAAATATATGAATATATAAATAATTTTCAAACCATTTTTCACTGGATGAGGCTTCCACATCAAAAAGCACCAGAATCATAATTACACATTGAAATTAAAGAATCTATCTCTCCTAATTCTAATTATAAACAAACCTAGTACCTTAGAGATCAAGCATAAATAAATTTTAAAATTCAAAGTCATGGTTAAGGTACTTAATCACATCAGTATTTCATCATCATCTATTATATTGCACTAGTTATTCACACACCATTGTATCATGGGAGAACTACATTAAGTTTGATCCCTCTTCATAGTATTGGTATGTAGGTAGTGTTTATCATATGGGGTGTTGATGTCTCACCTAACTTTAACCACTGAAACCTTTTTCCCCATTAACTTTCATTGGTCTTCACAAGTCAAAGAGATTTGGTTTTTAAATGAAAATCAATCACATAGTGGTCTCTAAAAGTGATCACAAGCTCATGCACCAGGCACATGCTCTACAGATGAAGGAATAGAGAAGCAAGAAACCTTGATTCCCTCACTAAAAGTGGGCAAGATCACCCCATGTTAGACAATATTTCCACACTCTACTATCTTATTCCTAGTAATATTGTCTAAACCCAAAACTAGTCCTTGATTCTTGATTCTAGTCATCAAATCTCCTTGCACAATAAGTTTCAGCTCTGATTCCTCCCACATATATAGTTTATAGATAATTTTTTGTTTCTCATCACACTTTTATATTTGTATTAAGTTTATATAATACATTAGTTATAAATCAATTAATTTTATTATTATTATTATTATTATTATTATTATTATTATTATTATTATTATTATTATTATTATTATTATTATTATTATTATTATTATTATATTATTCTCCTAATTTTGCATAGTAGCGTTGTCATCTAGGATCTTGCTATCCCAAATTTGATAAAATATATTGGTGAGCCCATCTATTATTCGAACATTGCCAAACCATAACCACATATGTTTCTAGGTTTTGTATCCTCCTTTCCTATTTTCATTTTTTGTTTTATCATTTTCATATTTGATACATTTTGTTAGAAAAGTAATTTTCCAAGTTTTGGTGTCATATTTTATGGATAGAAAATAATATTTTCCTCCTCCTCCTAAACCTCAAGGTTGTGATAGCTAATTTCCCTCTAAAAAAGTCCATTATATCATTATCCCAAGATGTAAGGTATCAAACCCTATATTTCCTAAATAAATTTATCATCATAATCCTCCTCAAACCCATCCACCTCCCATATCTCCTCTTGATGGTGTATGTATGCATGTTCAATCTAAAGTATCCATGGTTTGTGTATGTAAATCTCTAAAGGATAAAATAATCACTATGGGAAAGACAATATTAAAGTTAACAACTAAAAATTAGTTTTTCAATGAAAATATCACATTATTGAAACATTAAATTACATGTGTAAAGAATCCAAAAAATGCTAGTTTTAATAATGTATGTGCATCTCCATCTAGAAATGTTGTGCTAAAAAAATTTCATATCAAAATAAGGAACTAAAATATAATACATATATAATAAGTGACTCCAAAAGTATTCAAATGGATAATAATATTTTAAGTGAGATTCTAAGGGGAATGATTCAAAATAAGTTGATCAAACTACCTCTTTTATGTTGTCTAATGAGATCAAAATATTATTTAACATACCACAAAATGCATGTGCATCATACAGTTCACTATTTGGATTTACAAAATAAAATACAAAAGGTAATTAGTATTTTTTATCCTATAATTGATACATCAATCAAACAACCCATAGTGGAACAAGATTAAGTACAAAAAGTGGAAAAAGCAAAACTAGTACAAAAGTGGTTACCAAAGGAAAAATTAGAAAAATAAAAGGTTCAAAAGGAATAATCAAAGTAAGAAAAGGTTTAACAAGATAATTAATAGAAATAAATATAAAAAAGAAACAAGATCAAAATTATCAATAATAAAGGGAATAATTTTCAAAGTAAATGTTACATTAATAAAAAGTGGCATTACAAAAAGAGCAATTGTCAAATCAAATTCAAGATAAGAAAAAACATTCTTAAAAGAGGTTTTCTAATAAAAGAGTCTCCAAATCATTAAATTCATACAAAATATACATTCTCAAGTGTGGTTCCAAAGGATTCAGCTAAAAAACATTCATCTTTTCTAAGCTTTTGATTCTTAATCCCCTCGTAGATGGAAAGCAATATACTAATCAATAACACTATTAAAATGAATATTTGTACCATGACACTCTTAAAATTTATTGGATATGATAAGGAACATTTGGATAATACTAATTTATCTAAATCATTTATTGGATCCATTAAGTTAAAGTGCATGGTTGGGCTAAAAAAATGTTCAATGGTATTTCACATATGTCTTAGTTTTGTACAATATAACACTAATTTAAGAAGATCATGGATGATAATAATGGGAGAAATAAAGGTTAAATATGCCAGCCATGTCACATTTACACATGTAAGTGCAATGATCACAGTTTCATGAGAAGATAAAGTTTCTTCAAAGTAAGAGCAATAAATAAAATGCATGCTTCCAACTAGCATACAAACAAATACAAGTAATGGCATATCACTAAAATAACATGACACAATACACATTGTGAATGATAAATTAGAAACATAAATACCATAGTATGGGGTAGTTCTTTATTCATATAAAGATACAATAGAAGACAAGAGTAGAATTTCACAAGTCCAAAATCTAGATGATGATTATAACAATCCAAATTAATATGTGTAGACACTCCATTTTTATCACTTTCATGTCTAAATTGAAAAATGGAATGATTCTCATAATTTCACACAAACTGGTCGAAAATTAGATGTTTAGCCCAAATTATTTTGTTCATCTAACATACGAGTTTGAATTCACATTAGGGTATCTCTAGGTGGGATAATTCACTATATTAAATATGTTCAATTATCATTCTTATCATTTTATCTAAGCAATCTTTCTTCTCTAATCAATTAATTAATCCTCCTTCTTTGATCAATTAATTTAAATATTTCCCCTTCTATAATCATTTCTTTTAGATCATTATTCTAATCAATTTATCCACATTGTATTAATTAAATTGATATTTGATTGGTTTCATTAAACATTTTGCTAACTATAATTATATGCAATTGGAATTATAATTTCCTTTCAATTATTAATTTTTATTTTTCCTTCTCCTTCCAAAGGGAATCTTCATTTAATAAAGAATCTTGAGATCCTATGGAATATCCTTTTGAGATCCCACCAATTAATAAATGAAATAATATGAAGTATTATTCTCCACCCTTCATCTTGGAGACAAGATGAAGGGCCCACAATGAATCTTGCAAGATATTTTAAGGATTATACTCAACCCTTCATCTTGGAAAGTCCCAAATTGATGATCCATGTAGTTATCCATGTGTTTTCTTGAGAAGAGTTTTCTACCCTTCATATTAAAAACAAGATGAAGGGTCCACATTGAATTTTACAAATAAATTATGAGGATAATTCTCAACCCCCCATCTTGTATACAATATGGAGGTATAATATTAATCTACCTTTTATATTTTGAATATCCTTCCTCCACCCTTGATCTTGGATGAGATGAAGGGATCACCTTATCAATCCATGTGTTAATCTATGTGCCTTGCTGAGGATGCATTTCAACCATCCATCTTGGAGTCAAGATAAGGGGTTATCATTGATTCAAAATTTATATAAATAGACCCTTTCCCTTTCCAATTACTATGGTTAGGTTTAATAGTGAATTCCTATTAATTTTTTATAGTACCTTGTGTATCAAAGTCCATTCTTATAAAGTTAGATTATCAAAGTTTTTCAAGAAAATATGGCATATTTCATGATAATAATAGTTCTAAGGAATTCTTGTTATTACATTCAATCCACATCTGCTTATGGCAAGGTGATCAATCCTCAAAAAGGAAGGTAATAATTGTTTGTTTCTTCTCTTTATTTTGGTTTTGTTTAGCTTTGCCTTAGTTCATGAGACATTGGGCTAAAGGTGTTAGAAAACATATTTGATTTTTATTGTATATTCGTTAACAAAAATTTTAACCTAAATAGTAATCCTAATGACACATGTGACATACTCGATGGGACTCCCACAACCCACACTCTTATTTTGAGCCTTTATTATAATATTTATTTGTTAAAATATGATTATTTTAGCTCATTTATGATAATTTCACCATTATTTTTTGCCTCTACATATCTACAAATTTAATTTCATGAAAATGGTTAATTTACCACTATTTTTATGTTAATCATCAAAAATGCTTGTGTTCTATTTTTTCTTTTATTCTATTTTTTGTGCAAGTCTTATATTCAATGAAGTCATCCTAGAAATTGGTGAAATTATGTCATAATCAGTGAAATTGTCAATAAATAGGTGAAATTGATTCAAAAAAAATTGAAATTGCTCTCAGGTTTCACATAATTTATTTTCCTGCTAAATGATGAATTTATCTTTATTTCAATGAAATTGACTTATATTTTGGTTAAAATGACCTACTAATTGGAGAAAACATCTCCATAATGGATGAAAACACTTATGTTTTATGTTTTTATTTTTTATTTTGTATCTTTCATAGGTTATTTGTTTGGTGAAATCATCTCAGAATTGGTGAAATTATCTTAGAATCAAAAAACTTATCAAAAAAATTGAAATTGATTCAAAAACTAGTGAAATTGCTCTTAAGTATTTATAGATTTGCTTTCCTGCTAATCAATAAATTTAATTTTATTTTAGTGAAATTACTTTATTATCAATGAAAAACCATCATAATCAATGAAATTTACATATTAAATGGTGAATTCACCTCCATCTATGTTTTTGTGTGTTTTGTACAGGTTCATAAAAATAGTGAATTAGCCCTACTAAATTGTGAATTCACCTTTGTATGCCAAAAAACTTAGAGGTGTAAAAACATAGAAATTTGGCCTCCATCTCTTGAAAAAGACCCAAAAATTAAAAATACTCACATTGTCCTTTTTTTGTAGATTCCAAAAAGGGTGTGGTGATTCATTTAAACATATATTACTCATTCACATTTCCTTCAGTGTCCTTAAAGGAATTCATCTTTCAATTTGGTGTAGTAAAACACTTTCATTTCTATTCATGTTTATTCAAATTCTTTTGATTAAGTGTTTGCTTATGTGATTATTCAATTCCTTCACACGTATGCTCTTCCCTTTGGTAGGGTGACTAAGAAACATGGAGGTGGTCATTTGTTTTTATATTGAGAGATTTACCTATTATGCTCTTCATTTTCCCTTAGTGGGATTCCTACAAATCAAAATGATAATACTTTTCATTTTTATTTTGGCTATGTAATTGGGGTGTCATTACCTTTTCATGAGTCCTTAGAGTGTAGTCACTAAGATGTCATTACCTAATATTTATACCAACCTTGTTATCCAATGAGGTATACAAATTGAGCCTACATTAGTGGTATCTTAGTTGAAGTATCCTTTAGAGCTTTTTTTTTATTATCACTGCACTAAAATATTAATTTTGGAGTGGTCACAAAGGGACAAGACCCTTTGATGAATGTCTCATTAAATCTCAACATCAAATTGACAAATATTTTGCACCCATGTACCATAAGGTATATCAGTACCATCTAGAAATCCCATGAAAACTTTAGAATAGGACTTTCAGCCACAAAATATTCATCGATATAGGGTTAAAAAATTAATAGCACCCAAAGATATCTTTTATGTATGGACCTTTTGAGAAATGGGTGGGATTAAAACACCACCAATAACTACATTAATTTCTTAAAGAATATTAAATTTTATAAGCATCTCTCAATGTGAGTATATCAAAAAAATTGATGAATGTAGGGTATTCCCACATCAGTTACTACAATAGGGTCATAATCTTGAGTGTTTTTTGATTGGTTGAGGTGTCATAAACTTGTCTTAATTGATGTGTGACTTCACAAAGAAGCATTAGTATGCCCACTTTTTAGGTCAAAAATTGTTGCCTTCTACATTTCATGTCCAAATTTGTTTAAACACATACCATTCTTTCCTAAAATCATATTATTATGTTGTCTATGTGAATTTGGACCCACTTCAATCAAATTCCCAAATTTCTAATTCAAAACCACTTCAAGACAAGGATCAAATTCTATTCTCAGTACCAATTCTTATGTCCAAATCAAACTTATTCAGGTCAAATCTTTCTCTTGTCATTTCTAAATCATATTCCCTTTTTTGCCTATGTTTATTCCAAGGTTCAGGTCTAATTACTTATATTCAGGTTAAATTATTTGGTTTACAAGAGTGTCCAGCATTCCTTGATACATGAAAAGTGGCATGGATTATAATGTTGATCATGATGATGATTGGATAAAAAATCAACCATACCATATAAATCCATTCTCATACCAACCAAATCATCCACTGCTCAATAGGATTTTATGAACTCACATGATATGGAAGTCCACCAATATGAGTATGAAGACGTGACACTTACCTATGAAATAACTAAGCTTAATTTGAAAAAGACTTATTTGAGAATATAGATGAAACTCTCTTACACTTATTAATGATGGGTGTTAAGGTTCCCCCTAATTATCCTATAGAGAACTTGTATAATATGAGAATTCACAACCATAAAACATTGTCAAAATTATAGAGTGGACTAATGATTTACCCTCATCAATCTAAGTTCTAACCATTGCTCAAACATCAATAATTATAAAAACATCTAGAAAGGGGAATGAGATACTTATAGCCCCACCCCAAATTTTTGCCTAGCATTGTAACCTAATTTCATCAAGTTAGTCAAGTATTGACTAATCTTGCCACTTTATTGGTTACTACTCTAGTGTCTGATCCTTCACTAATATATTTCAATCAACCTATTTATAATCATGTTAAATATTTATTGTTTGATATTTTTCCTACTTTGGAGACATCTAATACTCCTAAGTAAAATACACCTATTGATTCCTCACAACCAGTTATGGAAAATCAACAACAAACATTTCCTAATCTTAATCAAGTTCTTGTTAATCCCACTCTCATAATTTTGTCTAAACAAATTCCCTCTTAGTAGCTACCAAATTAAACTTATTCCCAATAGGTCATTATTAAGACACAAAGTATCCCATCTAACACCAACATAATCCTTATAAATTCAATCAAGTTCCCTATAATACCTATCAAGTCTTATCCAGTACATAGCAATGAATTCTATCTAGACAATAGGTTGCTTCTAATCAGAAACAAATTCCTAGTAATCAATAATAATTCCTCAACCAAAGAAAATGAATTCCTCTTACCCAACAACAATTCTATATTCCATCTTCAAATCCTAATCAATACAAGTCTCTCTTAACCATTTTAATCTTGATCAACACCAAATCCATCCTATCCAATTCAATCTTATTAATCAAACTACTAATCTTAATAAGTTAGTGTAGAGAGTTGCAACAAATCTAACTAATACACGATTTCATTTTCGGTCATATAATCCTCCCCTACATCCCAAAATGGTTATTTTTCCTTAGAATGGCAAGATGTTAAAGACATAATTTCAAGATTACAAGCCAAGAGTCAAGGTTGAAGATATAATTTAGATCACATCTTTTAATATCCATTCTATGCAAGTATATTCTAAGAACATTTTCTAGCTCATTTTGAGATTCATAAATTTGACAAGCATAAAGTAAAGGGTGACCCAATGGAACACCTAAAGGAGATTTTTGTTGCCTACCAATAAGTAGGTTATCACACTAATTTCTTGCTTCACTTATTTTCATGGAGTTTGGTCGGGCCAGCTTTGGAATGGTTTATGCAACTCTCATAAGGTTTTGTCACAGATTTTGATGATTTATGAGAGAAGTTTATTAAGTATTTTTTGTATAACATCAAAGATGATCTAACCATGGTTGACTTGTGTGGTATCAAATGAGGGGGTGAGAGTTTTTTTGTTTATCTTTAACTATGGCAAGCACTAGAATAATTACACATTCACTTCCCGATATCGAGTTGGAAAACATATTCATGATGAGTTTAAATTTAGAACTAAATCTTAACCTCTAATTATAGTGTCTTGAAAACTTATATGTTTTCATTAATAAAGGTTTCCAAAAAGATAATTCCCTCATTGATAAGGATTGATCAAAATTTATTCACAAAATCAGTCCCAACATCAAACTCAAAACCAAAATCAAAACCAAACTTCAAATCTAAATCCCAAAAATGTTGTAGAGAATCCCAAACCTTTTAATCATAACAAAAATGTGGTTAGTAATGAAGTACTAAAATCAAGACATGTCCAGACAGTGCAATCACCACAACTATAGAAGGTTCCTTAATCACAATTTCTTACTTTACAAAGGCCACCTCTTCTAAGAAATAGGTTTAATAGAACACCATTTTTTAATTTAGAAGAGTCCATTGAGATATTGCACAATTGACTCACTACTAATATGATTACTTAGTCAAATACAAAACCATTTGATGAAATTCAACCTAAACTTGAGTGGTATCAGGATAATGATTTTTATGAATATCATTGGGTCAAAGGTCATGCAATTCATAAATGTGTACAACTTCAACATCTCATCCAAGACATGTTGGAATGAGGAGAAATATATTTAAACAATTCATCATCCCATGCTAATCAAAACATGGGTATCTATAAGGGTCCTTTTCCTTGACATCATACTAATCAGCATGAGTAGTGACAACATTAATAGGATAATAATTGTAATAAAAATTAGGTTTACTAGGTTAAAAATGTTGAATAACATACTACCCCCTAAAATTACAATGTGTTGGCACATGTCATGGAATATCATGTGGCCACAACCATAATAAATCCCAGTTCCTATTCTAAGAATTCCCAAAAAGCAAATCCTTCCATTATAGGATCAATTCCATCTATTTTGGGATTTCTTCCTCCACATAATCCTTATCTTAGAGTTACCATCCTAGGACTTGTCTATTGTTCCTTTAATTCCATTAATCCCATTCCTACTCAAGATTGTGTTGTTACAACTTCATTCTTTAAAATTACCAACAAGCAAATCCCTCCATTATAGGATTAGGTCCATCTATTTTGGGAGTTCTTCCTCCACATAAACCTTGTCTTAAAGTTACCATCCTAGGACTTGTCTATTATTCCTTTAATTCCCTTAATCATATTCTTACTCAAGATTGTGTTGTTACAACTTGATTTTTGTTAATCTTAATCCATCTTCTAATCTAAATCATGTTCAAGATCAATCTAAACCCAAGTATACACATCTTGTCAAAAAGAAGTATGATCTTTTGGATCAATTGAATAAGACACCAGCATAGATTTATATTTTGGATCTTTTATGTACTTTTTTTCACCACAAATATATTTTGTATGAGATTTTGAGCAAGTCTCATGTTCCTAACAATATTGCACTAGATAAATTTTAATTGTTGGTAGGAAAATTATCTCTTGGCCCACAATTGATATTTGATCAAAGTGACATATCATCCCTTAGTTCTTCCCATACAAATTCTTTGTACATTGAAGTCACAAATACCCATCATAAAATCAAGTGGGTGCTCATAGATAATGGTTATGGCCTCAATATTATTCCACTAAAGTTAGTCCATCATTTGGGATATATTGTAGTAAATCTAAAGAGTGATACCATCATTATTAAAGGGTATGATAATATTGAAATATAATTAGTGGGTACAATATCCTTGCCCATCTAGGTTGGGCTTGTCATTCATAGTATCCTATGTCATGTAATTGACCTTGACTTTCCATATAATATCCTCCTTGGTTGTCCATAGATCCATGAGACATATGCAGTTCCCTCCACACTATATCAATGCATAAAATCTACTCATTCTAGAATAGAGGTCACTATTCTTAAGGATTTACAAACTTATCAATAATGTAAACATCTGGAAGTAAAGGATCACTAATATACTTACTATCCTAGTAATTACCATGCTATCAAAAAATATACTCAAGTGATATCTAATCTACTTAAATCTAATCATCTAGATCCCAATGCCCTTTATTACTCTTCAAAATCACCCCTTCCCCCACTAAATCACTCTCATTTCAATATTCATGATAAAGGCCTTGGCACATATAGTATAAAAAATGTTTTTCACATTGTCAAACTACCTAGATCACTCAAATCCCATGATAGGACTAAGATAGAATGGCATAATAAAAAGATAGAATCTCAACCTCAGGAGTATATTTTGTTTATCCCAAGATAAACATCTAGTCAACAATATCTAAAATAATTATATGATTCATGGGTGTATGGTGAGGGTTTTTCTCCTTGTTTTCAAATCAAAAATTACCCCATCCCAAACAAAATTATGGCCCATCATGATGATAAAGCCAAAGGCTTGGGAGTAAAGGAACAAGGTAGACTAGATCATATTATTAATACTAATATTTAAAAGAAGTAAGGTTTTAGATACAAATCACCTAAGGTTTTCCCCACACATCCTAAAAGTGATTTAACCTCTCCATTAAATGATGATGTTCCTGACAACAACACAGTCCTTTTATAACATCTACAATGAGCTTGCCAATACCAAAATATTTGATTCCCATTTTGTTCTGGCTATTTACATTTTTTCAAAATTTCAATTTACTCTCCATTATCATAACTTCATTTATTGGGACTAGAAAGATCATGATATCATACTCGATGAGTCTCTAAATGAAGAAGCCATTTTAGAGTTTATGGGATTAAGAGATGATTTACTAATGGGTGACCACAAGTAAGGATTTGTATAAAATTTAAACCCTAAGGCCTACTTTGGGGAGTATGCAAACTTCCTTGGTCAAAATAAAAATAAAATATTGGCATCCTTAAATGAAAACCTCTCTAAGGCACTTTTAGATCAAGGAAATAGTAAAGAAAATAACAAGTCCAATGGTAAAAACTAGTTTTAGGTGTTATTAGATGGGTAATTTTTCTCTCTTTCATAATAAACCCAAGGTTCCATAATTCCATCCTTGTCATTTTAATCATAAATCTATCATGAAGACCCTAAATCAATTGATAGTATGGTTCTATAAAATCTACACCTATTAGCTCATTAGTCGTTACTAGTTATGAATAATTTTGATTCTTCATGCATATGTGGGTCTAATATCCCACATTATGATCTAAAAAATTAGTTACCTTATTTTCCTACAATTATGGATATTATTCAATGATTATTATGTACTATACTACAAAAGCAAATATTGGCACACATGATAATCCTAAAATGATCAAACTTGGCATGCCTCTTACTCTAGAGGAACAAAAACTAATTATTATTATTCTAAAAAATTTAATTGGTATATTCTCTTAGTCCTACTCTTATATGCTCAGTTTAGATCCTTATTTATTAGTGTATCATCTAATTATGCACCTAGATGATATGCCTATTAAGCAAAAATTATGAAAGATACATCCATGAGTTACCACACTAGTAAAAATAAATCTAGAAAAGTTACTTGTAGTAGGTTTTATTAAGCCTATTCTATATGCATATTGGATATCTAATATTATTCCAATCAATAATAATCCAATTATTATATAAATATGCACATATTTTACATACCTAAATAAATCTTTTCCAAAGGATGATTTTCCATTGCCCAACATAGATATGATTATGGATTATACAAGAGGTTATGAGATGTTATCTCTTATGGATAGATTTTATAGTTATAATAAAATCAATATTTCTCTATATGATCAAACCAAAACAACATTCACAACTCCATGGGGAATATTTTATTACTAATTCATGTCATTTGGCTTGAAAAATGTTAGAGTTACAAATCAATGCGTAATGACGATTATCTTTCATGATCTTATGCATGACATTGTTGAAGATTATGTAGATGAAATTTAAGGCAAATAAAGGACTCGTGCAAAGCATATTGAAGTACTACAAATAATTTTTTAAAGGCTTCATGAATATAAAGTGCACTTGAACCCTAAAAAATGTGTTTTTGGGTCTACATCTCAAAAATTATTAGGCTTTATTATTTCTCTAAGGGAATTGAAGTTGATCTAGCCAAAGTTTAGTCCATTACCAAGATTCCACCTCCTAATTTGAAATAAATTCACAACTTAGATAGAAATATCTAGGCCATTCAACACTTTATTTCCTAACCTTTTTATCAATGCCATAAATTTACACACCTTATAAAAAAAGGGCATTACATTTCAATGGAATATTGAATGACAAGAAGCTTTTGAGAAACTAACAAAAAATATCTTACAAATCCTCTATTATTTGTTCTACCAGTGTCTGGGAATCCTTTGTTATTGTACATTTCTATAACTACAATCACCTTGGGGGCACTCCTCTCCCAACTTGATGATTAAGACAGAAATAGTTATCTAATATTTAAGTAAAAAATTAGTCACTTATGAGCATAAATACACTCAAATTGAGAAAGCTTGTCTCCCATTATTTTTTGCTTCTCATAATCTTAAACATTATATTTTGAACAATAATACCATGTTGATTGCAAAAGTGTATCCTTTAAAGTATCTTTTAGCAAAAGTAGCTTTAACTGGTTGAATGGCTAAATGGGTGATGTTGTTTAGTGATTTTAACATCGATTATACACACTAGAAGGCTATTAAAGTTCAAGAATTAGTAAGTAAATTGGTTAAATCACCTCTTCTCCAATCTTATCACAATGCACTTTCCTGATGAGTATATTATGACTCTAGATAAATCCAAAGAATGAAATCTATATTTTGATGGCTCTTTTACATCTCATGGTTCTACAGTAGGTATATTATTCATTATTACACAAGGATATATTATCCCCAAGGCTTTTTGCATTGGATTCCCATGCACTATTAATATAGTTGAATATGAGGCTTTGTTTGTCAATATTCATATTGTGGTTCAATGAAATATTCAGCATTTATTACTATATGGTGAATCATAATTGATTATTAATTAGGTAACTAATCAATATCAAAGTAAGGATGAAAAACTTGTGCCTTACAAAGGCATGGTGGATACACTCAAGCTCATATTTGAAGTCATATATTTTGAATAGGTCCCTCAATCCAACAATAATTTTATTGGTGCTATGGCTACCATTAGCTCCATGATTGCAATCTCTCCTACTGTCAAAGAGTATTAGTTATTAATTGAAAATATTCATGTTCTAGCATATAAATATTTAGATTTTGAGATGATATGTGTCATCGTTGGCCCCAATTGTCGTTAGTACACAAACATTTATTCTTATCTCCATGATAAAATACTTATTGTTGACCTATCATGTAACCATGTGAAATATTTTATCCAAGCCACCTCTCTTTACACCATACTAGGAAACACACTTTATCATAGGGGTTGTGATGGAATTCTACTTCATTATTTAAATTTAGGAGAATATAACTTAACACTTAAGTAATTTCACAAATGGATTTATATGGCCCACACTAGAGGTATGTTCCTAGCTAAAAATATCCTTTTCATCGATTACTATTGGACCACTATGTAAGTAGATGCATTGGGTCATGTCAATAAATGTTTGGCATATCAAAAACATGGTGACCTTACTCAAGCTTTAGCATAGTAACTTAAACTAGTTACAACTCATTTACCATTTTATATGTGGGGGCTTGATCTCATAGGAAAGATTAACCCTACCACTTTAGATGGACATAAGCATATCCTCATTTCTATTGAATATTTCACTAAATGGGTAGATTCAATCCCTCTCAATTATATAACTAGTAAGCATAATTCCAAATTCATATTGAACCACCTCATTTGTCATTATGGTATTCCTTCCACTATTATCTTAGATAATGGCATGTCATTTAAAAATAAGGACATTATAGCCCTCCATTCTAAATTACATATTAAACAAAAAAATTCCACTCCTTATTACCCCCAAGGTAATGGCCAAGCTAAAGCATCCAATAAAATCCTTATCAAAATTCTCAAAAATATTTTCAATGACTTTGGCCATGTTTGGAATTTGAAAATATTCCCAGCCTTATGGGCATACCTCATTAATATCCACACCCCCACTAGTGCAACTTCCTATTCCATGTCCTATGGATCTGAATTAATCCTTCCTATCAATATTGAGATACCCTCCTTCCATATTTCATTATATGATATTCTTGATGAGGAATACTATCAAGTTGCTATTTTAGAATAATTGGCCCTTCTAAATGAGAAATGGATAGTTGCCCTAAATCATCTTGAATCATATTAGAATTGACAACATTAGGGTTATAAAAATCACATTATCTCTTGAGATTTTGAGCTAGTGATCTTGTGTTAAAATAAAATCAAAAGAATACTAACATTGAGTAGGAAAATAAATGTAAGTTTGAACCTAATTGGTTGGGCCCCTTCATTGTCATAGCTAGCTATGGATCTAGTACATATAGTTTGGCTACTCTAAATGGGTATGCATTATATGAGCCAATGAATATTATTCATATCAAGCATTTTTATGCTTGAATTACCAAGCTTTTGTCTATAAGTGTTCATACTTGGGGGCATCTCTATTTCATTCTATATTTTATATCCTTTACCCCTTACTTGGGGGTATCCCTTCACTATTCCTCACCCCTCTTTCCTAGTACCACCCTAATTGGATTAAAATTAAATTCATACAATAGGTGAATCCATAGAAAAAATCATTAGTAGCATATCTAAGTTACAGAATGGTTTTGTGTCAAAATCTCTTTGTAGATGAAATATTAGAATATTGAATGCCATGGTTTTCCATAGTGTATGAATTGTATATCTTCCTTGAGTTCCTACCATTCCTATTTACATTCCATCATTCAATCCCAATTAATTGTTGTAAGAGAAGTTGTATCATGTTCTAATTTGATGATGGCTGGTACTTCCTGAACTGTTCATGTCTAGACAACCCTTTCATGTTTCCTATTCACTATTGAATTCTTATACCCAAAATTATCCCTCTCTTTGATAGATGTTTTTGTGACTATATTTTACCATATATTATATATTCCTTTTTCAAAATACTCTTGTTTATATCTTATTCCAAAAAATTCCTAAACATTTAAATATTCCAAAAAACCTTAAAATTTTAAATATTCAAAAAAAAACCCTAAACATTCTAATATTTTAAAAATCCCTAAAAATTTAAATGTTCCCTTAAGTAAAAACCCTAAAATTTTTCCTAACTCAATGTCCCACAAGTTTCGCCATCTATTCCCATCTTTAAATGACATAATTGACTAGTTGTTATCCTATTAGTCAACTTGGATTTCCAGTCGCTCATAGCTAGGTGGCACATACTGAAGTGTTTCATAGGTGATTCCATTTCCTCATGAATATGATATCTCAGAGTGGGATTAATTTATTCCTTATCCCATGCTCTCATCATTTTGTAAGTTAGTTCTTCACACTCTTTCCATTTTATGAGTTCAACTATGTTATCTCAATCATAATCATCTTAATCATTTTTTTCCTTCTTTGATTATACTTATCATTTTTTGTGCTCATTTTTTTCAAAACTATAGTGGCTTGATGCTCAATTATAATATATATGTAGCATTCAATTTTTTGAGGTTATCTCAACCATCTCGTATCCTACGTTCTCAATGTTTTAATATTTAGTTATTTATGCTCTCATCATTTTATGACTTCAACTATTTTATCATAATAATGATCATCTTAATCATTTTATTCCTTATTTGATCATACTAATCATTTTATGTGCTCATTTTTATATCAAAATATAGTGGTTTGAGTTCCAAATGGACTATGTAGTAGTGTTTAATTTTCTAAGGTCAACTTGGTATCATCACTTTACAATCATATCTCTATCCCATACATTTGTCATTTTGGCAAGCTCATTCATAACACACTCTCACAATTTTGTGAGACCTCTTCCTATTTGTCCTCTATAATCTATCTTCTTAAATTTTCATCACTTTTATTCTTTACTAATCCTTGGGAGAACTACATTTGGCCTGAAGTCTGTGGGACTATTATCTACTCAAACTTATACCCTTGTCAAGGGTTTTCAATCCTTCATAGTTTGGAGAAACATGGAGACCATCCTAGGTTTTGGGTGGCCTAATAGGTGGATTGAATCTCTATATTATGGGGCTATCTCCCCTTGATATATCAGTTAGGCTCTCTACAATAAACTACTAGCTTGGAAGGAAAAAGAGAGGAAGATAACATGAAATAAAATCTACCTAAGTGGGTGATACAACAAAATGTCTCCTTCACCTGTCTAATATACACTACGAAGCTAAATTATGACATGAACCTAATATTACTACTCAAATAAAGGGTCTCCAACCATAAATTTTTCACATAGAGGATATTAGCTTGATGCATAATCTAATGTAGATGATCAATAGGTCTCTCAAGGACACTAATGAAATATTACACTTGTCATACATACAAGGCTATTCAATCACACAATGTAAATTGTAAATATGATTAACCACCTACAAATAGGTAAATAAGAGAGGAAAAATGTGATAAATCATTCACTATCATTGGCACTCATTTACAACCCATAATCATACATTAAACACAAGCATTGAGGAGGCTAAAATTTAGTTTTATTTAATTAAAAGACCCAATTATAAGTGTTTTTATAAGTATGGATCTACCACAACTCAGGTTAAGGATACTTATAAATTAAAAAAATAGGCATACTTAAAGATAAATTAAGAAGAGAGAGAGAGAGAGAGAGAGAGAGAGAGAGAGAGAGAGAGAGAGAGAGAGAGAGAGAGAGAGAGAGAGAGAGAGAGAGATAGAGAGAGAGAGAGAGAGAAGACAAAAAACTAGGGATGAGTCATACACCTAGTCCTCCTTAAAATCCTATGTAGTAAATGATATAATCAATCTTTCTTCTACTTAAAAATGGTTTAGGAGGTAAATTTAAGCTTATTGAATGTTTGAAGAAGTCTTAGGCTTGTTTCTTTGGGTTTGAACCATTCATGTGACTATATCCTTGCTTTCATATCCTATATTCTTGATGAAGAAGTCAACCTCCTTGAGAATAGGAATTTAAGTCACATTAGAATCCTCAATTGACTCCTTCAATATTTTCATGATGTTTCTCCAATTTTTTGAGGCTGTTAGAAGGCTCTTGAATCTCCTTTGACTTTGTCTACTTAGCTCGGCATAGGAGAGAGCATAGTTCTCCTAGGATAGTTAAAGACTCCTTTAAGATTTTGAATCCTTATTTCAACTAACTATTAACCTTTTATTTTCTTCCAAGTGTTGTATAATGTGATAAGTAACCTTAATAAAGTTTTTTTAAGAGCTTCATGCATTGATTTGATGGTTTGACCACTTGGAGTCCTCCTCTTCCAATATGGCATATAATATCAACACTTGCTTTTGCTTTTAATAAATCAATATATCTCCATGAATGGCCTCTATAAATTGTATAATACCTTAAAAATTCATTTAAATTCATAAAACTCTCTACAAGACTCCATTTTACACCAAAAGGTCTCATTTGGCCTCATTCCTTATAGCCCTCAAAATAAGAAAGTCTCCTTGTGTATAAAAATGTACATATTTTAATAGATAATAATGACATATTTGAGGACCCAATATACCCTTACATATCCATTCCAAGTTTTAGGACCTAACTCTAAGTAAAAGTGTCTTTTTATATTATTCTCTCTCCTCTAATATGTCTCCATTAGCCCTCTAGGCCTAGAAATTGAGACTTTGACCCACAGGCCTACCACACATATGAAACCTCAAAAAAAAAAAATTATTAAATTTAACCATTACTTGACCATTATCATACCAAATTTGGGCTTTTGTAACCTTTTGTAGATAGGAAAACCAAGAAATGGCAAAAGAAAGCCCTTTCTCAAGCCTATTTCAGACTACCTTGAAAAAACTAGAGTTGTTTGAGAACTTCCAATGTGTATTGTATGTATTTTTATTATTTAAAAAGTATAATACATAAAAAATAATCCTCACAAACATTTTTAAACAATCCATGGTCTTATATACCTTGTTCTAGGCTCAAAATCTCACAAAAGTACAGTATTTATTAAATTTGTATAGGTGCAAGTATAATAAAATGTCATGTTAGGGGAATAATTTGATTTATACATGATTTTAAGGTGGTTTAAAGTTCATTAAAACCAATTTTATTTGTTTAATAAGTTAATTTCTCCAAACTAGTTAAAATTGGTCTTCTAGGTAGCCTATGAGTGACTTACATCTTAACGATGACTGATAAAGTACAGAGCCCTAACCACTAAAAAAATTCCAAAATTTTCAATTATAAAAGTAACCCCAACACCTCCAAATATATTGGTATCCCATGGAACCTTTTTTTACTATTTTGAGAATGAGAAGGTGCTTCTCAAGTTGGAAACTATGTAACTATGATGTTAAGAGAGATATGAATCTTGATAATTCTATTTGGGAACCCATTTTTGGTTATAAAAACCTAAAATAGGTATATGAAACAAATATTTAATTTTTAACATGGTATTACTATCCTTTTTATTCATTAATACATCTATAACCTTCATTTATTGATGTTAAGGTTTATAAACAAACTCCCCAGTCATACCCTAGAACTATGTTTGCACCCTTTTCATCATTATTTTAGGAGTTCAAGACCTCATATAAAAATTATTTTAAGATATAATAGCCTTTATATGGTCTCTATGTCCTTATATAATCCTTAACAAACAATCATGTTCATATTTTTGCACACACATGCCTATGTGTTTCATTTAGGACTGATAAACATAATCAACCTTTAGGCTTGTATGGGGGTAATAGTTATTTATTTTATCACTTTTAGTAGAGTCTAATATCACATATAAAATATTTTTGAATTAATAATTATATTTTTATGGCTTATATACTTCCATATTTCCTTAAATAAAACTTAAACTCACAAACTCTTCACACTTAACACACAGGCCACTATAGTTTGCAGGTTTGGGCCTACTTAGTCTGAACAGTCTTACCAAAGTTTTGACATATATTTATTGGTCCTCCTATTTAGGTATATTTTTCATAAAATTAATTATTTTAATATTTAAATTCTCCATTAGTTCCTTTTGATGACATCTAGTATCCTATGCAACTCCCAAACCTAAAAATCTTCCTAAGTTCATACATAGGGTTGTGTATACCTGTTTAGGCTTTATGAGCCTAATTAGATTATCTCTCTTTTCAATTAAAATTGTCTCAACATTATAAACTATTCAAAAATAATTCATATATAATTTAATTCTTCATCACCATTATAGGTCATGTCATATGCTTCTTAATTTATGCTCTCTTACAGTCCTGATTGTATGGTTATGGATAAGTTATTATGAGGTTGAGAGTTGTATCTTGTATGAGCTTGGATGAACTTTAAATGATACCTTTAACACCATATTATTATTTTTTATTTTAAAAATCTCATTCATTAACTCAGTTTCACCCTTACTATTTAACATTGTACCTTCCTCTCAATTTTGAAGACCAACTTGATGTACTCAAACAACCCTATAGGTGATTATTTGGTGTTTCACTACACTTTGGGGTTTAGAAACTCTTATACAATATTCATTAGGAAACTTAATGACATTTGATATTGTGTTAAGATATTTTTTTATTCTCTTTAAACCTATTAACTTTTTTAAGACCTCATACCTTCAAACCAAATAAACACCCTTCCTATCAAGATCATATAGGATTGACTATGAGTTAAGAGTTGTGTGATTGCAAGCATGGAGTATGCTCACTTTATAACACATTTTGATGTTATTTGAGATCATCTTATTTTTAAAATTATCCCATAAACCTATTTACCCATATAAATCAAACTTCCACACACCTATTTCACCTTTTCCTTCAAAATTGAGAGCTAACTAAATTCTCAAGTAGGCTGGATTGTTACCATTTAGGTATCTTGGGTTTTCATGATAGTGTTAGGTTTTAAAAATAAATCTTTCAATGACATAGTCTCCTTCTTCATGACCTAAAACATCTCCATGATGTTTTCACATGTTAGTATCTCTTCACTTAACTCTTGGACTTTATTTTCAAGTAAGGTTTCTTGCATTTTACACACAAGGAGACTTACAAATTTGCCTTTTATTCATTTGAGCCTCCTTGATCATGAATTTTGGAACCATATTGGTGTTGAATACAAAACCACATTGTCTCATATCCTAACTCATGAGGTTGAGACCACCATGAAACACTTTACAATTCAAGATTATCACCTTAGTCTACTTATATGTTTATAATTCCTATACACAATCCTTTGGTTGTATGTGTGCATTTGTTCTTCAACCCATGGTAATAGGTAGAATGTAATAAATATCCATCTCAAAGTCTTTACCATCACTCTAAGGTATAAAACCTATGTTTCACACTTTAAAATATACATGGTAAGCATCTTGATCATTTTTACCTTTTGGATCACTTTTAAACTACCATTCAACCTCTATCATGAGGTTATAAATTTCATAAAACCTTTTCAATACATGTTCAGACCCTTTTCAACTCACTTTGTTTAATCAACCTATACATAATATTTTGGAAATAACCATGAGTATTTACATGGAGGGATAACATTGATAGTATTAGAGTATCTAGATGGTTGGAGGGATTTTAATGGGTAATGAAACATAGTAACAAGTCTAAAAAAATCCATATCAAACCTCTATGTACTCATTTGATATCATTTCATCTTGTAAAAACCTCCAAACCCTAAATGCAAACCTAAAACTTGTCTATCATGAAGGTTTATCTTGATGTTTTACTAATTACACATGTGAACCTAATGAATAAATATATGGTAGTATTTTACATGCTCATATAGACCTTCATCAATGCATACCATGCTTCAAATTTTTCCAAACTATATGAAAATTGCACAAAACCAAGCCTGCGGGGTTTTCATGAGGTTTAAGACCAGCTTAATTTCTTAGCAATGATTCATAAATCTTAGCCCCTTAAACTCATGAATAATTAATTTAATCTCAATTTCATTATGGTCCCCATATTTTTTCAATATCTTAGGACCTATTTTGTCTCTCATGTCCATACCAAGTATGTGAATTTGCTCTTTACTAGTCTACCAAGAGGCTGATGGAGGTTTAGATGTATTTATTGACTTATCTAGACTTGTGAAAGATTAAAACTCAAGGATATGACTTGTATGATCTCAAGAGATAATTTGAAGGCATTTTCACCTCTAAATTAATATCCTAAGTTTGTACAAACTCCTAAAAGTACCTTTTTGGAGTAAAACCTAAACTTTTTTGATATGTAGAGCATTATTACTTCCTCCTACCATTAGTAAATTTAAAACTCATTTTCAATATTTTAAAAGTGAAATGACACATTTATTACATCTTGACCATATTTTTAAATGGAATTAAATCACTTAAAAGCATTTTCAAGTGCAAATAAAGCTAGACTATATTGGATGATCTCATGTAGAGAAAATATACCAATCCAAGACTTTATAGGAATTAAAATGACTTATTCACCATTTTATTTAATGTTTCATGCAATGATAGTGCCTTGACAAGGTTTTATTTGGCCACAATGTAAACCTAGGTTTCTCTAAATACTTTGAACTTTACTAAAATACCTTAATCTCATCAAACAAGATTAACAAGCTTTAAACCAAGTAACCAAGTGAAATAACTTGAATTTATAGACTATTTACCATCTTGACACATCATGACATACCCCTAAGATCCACTATATTGACCTTGAAATCATTTAAAATCTTGGTAAAGACATTAACTTGAATAAGGCTAACAAGACCATATAAAGACCCCTTGAAGACTTTCAAAGCATGTAAACAAGCTTAACAAGCATGATAAGAAAAGTTTAAAATTATAGGGGTGATATTTTGACCTAGGAGGTCAAACTTAACAACATTTTGGTGACTCAGTTGGGAAGCATGCCCTTTATGCTTATAAACTAGTAAATTTTCATCTCTTTTGGGCTCATGGAGTCTCTCTCACACTATGAATACACATGATTAGACCTTAAATAATGATTAAAATTATTGAATTAATACAAGATAGTTGTTTTACCTCTAATAAAAATGAAACAAAGACAAACACACACAACAAGATAAATCACCAATAAGACACACACCACACTTGTGCTATAAATCACTTAGGGAACACAACAAACATAAGCAAACTATTGTAAACAACTGACCTCTAAACATGATCATCCTAGATTAAATGGGAAATTTGTAAGATATTTTTATCTATTAGGTGAAAATGTCACAAATCAAGTTGCTTCTTGAACATAGTTCTTAATAGGCCATGGTTCTCACTTAATAATTCTCTTGGCATTTCTTCAAGTGAGAAAATAATAGCAAACCAAACACCTATGAAGACATATTCATCTTGCACTTCAAGACCCATCCTATATAACTTTTTAGTTGAAACCTCAACAAATGATACTCCATTTATACATTTTCCTTGGGTATTTATGGCATCTTAAATAACTTCATGTTTATTATCAGTTACTGTAATTTCATCAAGCTCTTCAAGGAGCTTTACATATTCAATCCAAGATGCATCATGATCTTCAATGGGTGTTTCTTTGTCAAACTCCGCATAAGCATGATCTATATAAAATGTATCATTATAAAGTACTTCAATGTCTTGAATGGGATTTAATGTATTATTTCCAATCATTTCTTAGCTCCTTACTTTGGTCAATTTGAATGAGACCAACTTGACTAGAAAATTCATCTCTCTCCTCAAGAGCTATAGGGTTGTCAATAATATCAAACTTTTGTAAGAAATAATGATGTTATTTGGAATCAACCTCTTCAATATCAAAATCTTTCTCATTTTAAACCATGTCACATTCATTCAAGACCTCATCTTGGTGGCTTTGAGAACCTTCAACATCAAGATCAAATGTAACTTGATTTTCAATAAGGTTAGATGTAATTGAATCTCCTCTTTGAATAATACTACCAAGACAATCTTATAAAACCTCATATTTTTAATTTTAATTTCCCTTTTCTTCCCCAAGTGGATTATAAATTAAAATCTCTTCCTTATACACACTTGAATTGTCATCTTCACATTCTCCTTAAATCTCATTTGCAGATGTAACTTCCTCCTCTATCTTCCAGAAAATATGCTCCTATTCAAGAAGGGATATGGTGGGAGGGTGATGATTATACTCATGATTTTGAGAGGGATTATTAGGCATGGTAGGTTACTCATGAATAGGATTAAGAACTAAGTTAGCATTATTTCAACTTAAGGTCTTGAGGATGGTAGTTTCTTGTAGGAATGCTTGAAGAGAAAGCAAGTTTAGTTGGGCTATGAGTGCATCATCCTTCTCAACAACCATTTCATTCTTATTATAATATTATTTAAGTTAATTAACATATACAAACTAATATTCAAACTTGTTAACTAGGACCTATTTCTTATTTTGAAATCCTTTTTGGATAGACCTCTAAGATGGAACAGTTTTAGGTGCTTGAGGAGGGAGAAAAGTGGCTTGAATTGGCACAAAATATTATTTGGTTTCAAACTCCAAGGCTTCAATTTTATTGTTTATGTTTTCTTTTAATGGCTCTTCTTAAATAGGGTTAATGGTTTCAAGAGGATATGGAGTATAATATAGTTGATGAAGAACACAAGAAGACTCATGACACATCTAATGCAATTCTCTTTGTTACCTCTCACAAGTATCCATCTTCTTCAATAAAAAATTACGCAAATATTCATCTCTAATTAATCATTAGATACATCTTTAAATATCCCAATCACCTCCTCATATTAATAAGCTGAACAAACCCTTCTTGTACATATTAGTATTTTATTCTCCATCTCATCCATTCTATCTTGAAAACAAGGTTTTTCATATGCATCACCATATCCATATGAGAAAGGTGTAGGCTAGTAATAAGACTAATATGGCTCACAATTAGGGTAAGATTCATACTCTTAATAGTAAAAAGGTTGACAATCTTGATAAGGTTGATGAGGCATATAGTTAGGGTCATAGTGGGGCTAATATAGATCATTATAAAATTGATATGAACCATCATACTACTGGTAAGACTAAGCATAAGACTGATAAGACTCATGATAAATTGGATAAGGATCATTACAAGGTTTGTATGGTTCATTATAGGATTGATAAAGAGGTATAGCATGGAAATTCTCTTCATAACCAACCATCAAACTTCATGAAGATAGTGAATTGAAAACATAACTTACTTGAACTAGAGCTTGGGCTACTAAAACCAATTGATTGAGCTTAGATTTATCATTAATGTTTTAAATTCCTCAAAATAATGATATGTATAATAACAACACCAACAATCCTTCCACTACTTTGGACCTTAGTCCCACTAGGCATGCCAAAATTGTTATCTACTTAAATTTGTACCCTTGTAAAGGTTTTTCAACAATTCATAATTTGGATTAACATGGAGACAATATTAGGCTATGAGTGGCCTAATAGGTGGATCAAATCTCTAGATTATAGATTTAGCCTCCCTTGATATATCATTTAGGATCTCTACACTAAACTACTATCTTGCAAGGGAAAAGAGAGGAAGATAACATAAAATAAAATTACCTAAGGGGGTGATACACCAAAATGTCTCCTTTACCTATCTAATATGCACTAAGAAGATAAATTATGACATGAACCTAATTACACTACTCAAATAAAGGATCTCAAAACACAAATGTTTCACATAGAGGCTATTATCTTGATGCATGATCTAAGGTAGATTATTCATGGGTCTCTCAAGGACACTAATCAAGGATTACACTTTCCATACATACAAATATATTCAATCACACTATGTAACCTATAAGGATGATTAACCACCTAAAAATAGGTAAATAGGAGAGGAAAAATGTAAGGAAGAATTCACTATCATTGACATTCATTTGTAAACCATAAGCATACACTAGTCACAAATATTGAAGAGGTCAAAATTTAATCTTATTCAATTCAAAGAGCCAAGTACAAGTATTTTTATGAGTAAGAATCTACCAAAACTTAGGTTAAGGATACTTATAAATTCCAAAAATAGGCATAATTAAAGATAAAGTAATAAAGGAGAGAGAGAGAGAGAGAGAGAGAGAGAGAGAGAGAGAGAGAGAGAAGCCAAAAAACTAGGGATGAGTCATCCACCTAGTACTCCTTCAAATCCTATGTAGTACATGATATATTCACTATTTATTCTCTTTTAAAATGGTGTAAGAGGTAAATTTAAGCTTATTTAATGTTTGAATAAGTCTTAGGCTTGTTTCTTGGGGTTTGAACCATTCATGTGCCTATATCATTGCTTGTATATCCTACATTCTTGATGAAGAAGTCAACCTCCTTGAGAATAGGCATTTAAGTCACATTAGAGTCCTCAATTTACTCCTTCAATACTTTCATGATGTCTATCCACTTTTTTGAGGCTATTAGAAGAATGTTGAATCTCCTTTGACTTTGTCTACTTGGCTTGGCATAGGAGAGAACAAAGGTCTCCTAGGATAGTTGAAGACTCCTTCAAGATTTTGAATCCTTATTTCAACTAACTATTAACCTTTTTTTGTCTTCCAATTGGTGTATAAGGTGATAATTAACCTTAATAAAGTTTTTTGAAGAGTTTCATTTATTGATTTGATGGTTTGACCACTTGATGTCCTCTTCCTCTAATATGGCATAGAAGATCAAAAATTAATTTTACTTTTAATAAAGTAATATCTCTCCATTAATGGCCTCTATAAATCATATTAGACCTAAAAAAAATCATTTGGATTCATCAAACTCTCTCCAAGACTCCATTTTGCACCAAAAGGTCTCATTTGGCCTCATTCCTTGTAACCCTCAAAATAGGTAAACCTCCTTATGTATAAGAGTGTAAAAATGTTACTAGAGAGATAATTACATATTCAAGGACATATTTTCCCCATATATATTCATTTCAAGTTTTAGGACCTAACCCCGAGTGGAAGTGTCCTTTTTTTGCTATTCTCTCTCCTTAAATAGGTCTCTATTAGCCTCTAAGCCTAGAAACTGATATTTTGCTCCATAGGCATCCCACATGTGTGAAACCTTAAAAAAAAAATTATTCACTTTACCCATTACCTTAAAATTATCCATACCATATTTGGGATTTTGGAACCTTGTGTGGGTAGGTAAACCAAGAAATGGCCAAAAAATAAGAACTTTCTCAAGCCTATTTCAGACTGCATTGAAAAACCATATTTGTTTGAGCAGTTTCAAGGTGTATTTATGTATTTTTTGGATTTAAAAGGTATAATACATCCCAAATAATCCTCCCAAATAGTTTTCAACTATCCATGGTCTTTTATACCTTGTTTTAGGCTCAAAATTTCATAAAAGTATAATATTTCTTGAATTTGTACAGGTGTAGGTATAATAAAATATCATGATAAGGACCTAATTATAGTGATACATGATTTTAAATTTTTTTCAAGGTCATTATAACCCATTTAATGTGTTTAATAATTCAATTTATCCAATCTAGTCAAAATTGGTCTTCTAGACAGCCTATGATTGCCTTATCATCTTAACAATGATTCACAAAGTACATGATCCTAAAAAGATTAGAAAAATGCCAAAATATTAAATTATAAAATTCACCCTAACACCTAAAAATATAATTTCCTCCCATGTAACCTATATGTATTATTCTAAGCATGAGAAGGTACTTCTCAGGCTGGAAACTATGCAACTATGATTTCAAGAGAGATATGAATCTTGATAATGTTATTTGGTAACCCCTTTTTGGTTATAAACACCTTATATATGTATGTGAGAATAATATTCAATTTTTATCATGTATTTACTTTCCTTTATATTCATTAAACCAGCTAAAACCTTGATTGGTTGATGTTAGGGTTTATAGACAAACTGCCCAATCTGACCTTAGAACTATGTTTGACCCATTTTCATCATTGTTTTAGGAATTAAATACCTCATATAACACTTATTATAAGATATCATAACACTAATATGGTCTATATGTCCTTATATCATCCTTAACAAACCATCATTTACATAATTTTACACACACAAGCTTGTGTGTTTCATTTAGGCCTGCTAAACAGAATCAGCCTTTAGGCTTGTATGGGGACAATAGTTCTTTATTTTCTCACTTTTATAAGAGTACAATATCACATAAAAAGTATATTTTAATTATTCATTATATTTTTATGTATTTTATACTTCCATATTTCCTTAAATAACACTTAAACTTATAAACTCTTCACACTTAGCACACATGCCATTATAGTCTACAAGTTTGGGCCTACTTGGTTTGAACAGTCTTACCAAAGTTTTGAAATATATTTATTGGACATCCTCTTTAGGTATATTTTTCCTCAAATTAATTTTTTTATCTTTCCATTCACCATGGAATTCCTTCATGTGACATATAGGATCCTATGCAACTCCCAAACCTGAAAATCTTCTTGAGTTCATACACAAGCCTATGTATATATGTTTAGGCTTAATGAGCCTAATTACATTCATGATATATTTTCAATGAAAATTTACTCAACATTAAAAAATATTAAAAACTCATTAATATATAATTTAATTCTTCATCACCTTTTAGGGCTTATCATATGCTTCTTAACTTATGCTCTCTCATGGGCCTGACTGTATGGTTATGGCTAAGATACTATGAGGTTGAGAGTTGTATATTGTATGAACTTGGATGAACTATAAATTATGTATTTAAGACCATATAAGTCTTTCTTACTTCATACATATTGTTTTTTCACTCAATCTTACCCTTAATATTAAACATTTCACCTTCCTCTCAAGGTTGAAGACCAACTTGATGTACTCAAATAACCCTATAGGTGATTATTTCATGTTTGATTGCACTTTGGGGTTTAGATACTCTTATAAAATATTAATTAGGAAACTTAATGACCTTTGGTAATATTTTAATATCTTTGTGTCTTATTTTTAAACCTCTCAACTTTTATAATACCTCATTCCTTCAAACCAAATACATACCCTTCCTATCAAGACTATACAGGCCTCACTATGAGTTAAGAGTTGTATGACTAAAAACATGGAGTATACTCACTTTAGAACACTTTATGATGTTTCTTTAGATAATTTTAGTTTTCAAATGATCCCATAAACCTATTTACCCATCCAAATAAAACTTCCACACACCTAATGCATCTTCTCCTTCAAACTTGAGAGCTAACTAAATTCTTAAGTAGGTTGAAATATTACCATTTAGGCATCTTGGGTTTTCATGACAATGTTAGGTTTGAAGAAAAAACATTTCAATGACATTGTTTCCTTATTCATGACCTAAACCATATCCATGGTGTTTACACATGCTATTATATATTCACTTAACCCTTGGAGTTCATTTTCAAGCAAGTTTTCTTGCATTTTACACACAAGGAGACCTACAAGTTTGCCTTTTCTTCATTTGATCCTTCTTGATCATGCCTTTTGGATCTATAGTGATGTCTAATATAAAAACATATTATCTCATATCCTAACTCATAAGGTTGAGACCACCATGAAACACTTTATAATGCAAGATCATCACCTTCATCCACTTATATGTTTAGCAGGCTTGTACATAGTCTTTTGGCTGTAAGTGTGTGTTTTTTCTTCAACCCATGGTGAAAAGTGTTTATGCCTCTATGTGTACCAAATATGTCCTTAGTGTTCAAATAACACTTCTCATTCTAAAATTATAGGAATTTAGAGCATGAGTAGCAAGTTTTGGAAACTTATGTTACATGTGGTGAAATAGCAATAGAGCACTATTTATCTATTCCACAAAATTTATTTTCATTGGTGGTTGGGAGCCACCATGGACCAAATATTTGCAAAGTGTAATTATTTATGTTAATAACTAGTGAACAATGATCAAAGCTTAAACTACAGACTAACCTAAATGGATATTTATAATGAAATATAGGCTAAAGTGATCTAGTTAAAAAAAAGCAAAAGAGAAGGGTAAGGTAGAAAGAGAATAAGTGATTATTGATCTTAGCCTCAAACATTATGACAAAGTTTCAATTACAATGAAGTATACATTTAACTAGTATATAGTGAAAAATAGCATAAGCTCAGATCTCACTACATACCAATCAAACCTCCAAGGATGATTTAAAGAATTACAAGTAAGAACTAAATTTACTTTTAAGATTTGATACCACACTCAAATAGCATTTTCACATCTGAATAAAGAATAAATAAAATGAATCAAACTCAAGATCCTTCAACTAATCTAACATAAACACAACTTAGCAACTCTATAATAAAATATGTAATTTAGAATTCATAGAAGCTATTCAAATTTAAGACTTAAGACTAGAAATTAAGGAAAATCCATGTAACAATTAATACAAACAAACTTGAACAATCTTTTTAAAATTCCTTGATTGTATTAACTACTCAAAATATACAAATTTTAATCAAAATTCTCTCTCTCTAAAAAATGGTAGTACTTCCTGTTTATAAGAAGACAAGGCAATATACCAGTCAATTACAAGGTACAAATATACAAAAGATAACATAGTTGTCCTTTTTTAAAAAGTTCTAGAATACACTTGCTTTTCCAAACTAAACCAACCTAGAAGCAACTCACTAACAAAATAGCATGTGCCTTTACAAAAGGATATTCTATTTTCAAAATATTACAAAGTAATTTACAAAATAGAATATCATTTAACTACTTGGTTGGTGGGCCCTGCTCATGAGAACTCACTTTCTATTATTGAAAGATGTTCATATCCCTCTAGTGTTGTTCATTAACCATCTCTAAGTCTAAAGCCAATCTTACAAGATACTCCTCATTGTCATTTAGAGCATTCATTTCCTTATCATTTCTAGTTATGGCTTCTTTGATGCTTCTGGCCTAAGTTATCCTTTCTCCCTCATTAAATATCATGTCTAGGATCCTATTGGTGTCTACCCTAGACTAACCTTAACTTTCACTTTTTATTTAATGGGTTACCAAAGTAGCCCTATGTTTAAGCTCATCATCCTTGATGATGCCTAGGATAGTGGGTTATGTAGGGTTTTTTAGCATTATCCCAAGGAGATTTTTAATCCTTTTCATCAGCTCCTCATCATATTTTAGGAGTCTCTCTAGTCCCTGGGACCATGTACTTAAACCTTGCACCTTGTCAACAACAATTCCTAGAATTGCATTCAAATGTCCTAAACTTATTGTTTTAAACCTAGGAATCTACTTTCCCACCTAAATTTTGATCATCCCTATTATTTGAAGCTTGAAATTAGGTTATTATACCCTTGGCCACTATGTTCTATTGTGCCAATGCACTCTGCCTTAGCTTTATTGATTTTAAGGCCTCAAACATATCATAGAAGGCTTCATCCATCAATTTAATCATTATCTTGGGCATTGATAAAATAGTTTACATACTCAAATCCCATTTTCTTTCTTTAGGCTAGATATTCTTTGTTTCACCCCACTGATACTAGCTCTAACCTAAGTTGAATGAGCCTCAACTAGGATTTTAATGTCCTCTTCATAGATGAGTAGTTCACTAGGCTTGCCCCCAAACTAGAGTTAGGCCTATAAATGACTCAACATTTTGGATTGATCCATAGCCATTCTAGTTATCACTCTTTCTAATCTAGTTGTCTTTGGATTGAATTATATAGTAGTAGTTGATTCATTATACTTAGAGGTTCAAGAGCCTCCATTTGGGTACTATTTGATGCTCTTAGGGCATCCATCTACTTGTTATTTGACCCTATAGTGGTAATTATTATTATTTATTCCTCCTCATTCATTAAATCCCTTATCCACAACTTTATATCATCATTTACATCAATATTAATAGCTTTGGCAAGGCCCATGAGTGGGAATACGAGGAAATCTTCTATATTTTTCCATAGATGAACTAATCAGGAATGATTGGTCCATGAATGGGGTATTCCTCATTGAATAAGTTTATTTCACATGTGGGGTGAGTAAAAATCAACCTGGGTTTCTTTTTCCCAACTTGGACCATGGCCAATTATTCCTTTCTCTTCCTCAATGGTGCCACTGGGACTAGGTCCACGGTAACTTCTTTCCCTTTTTCTTTATGAACCTCCTCTACTTTGGCTTGGGCTTCTTTAACATGTTCCTCCTCTTCATCATAGACATATGCCTCATCAAGGACCTTGAGGGCATCCTCTACTATCTCATTAGGCTCTGAGGCAATCATGTCCAAGTATTCTACTCAAGATGTTGGTCTATCAGGAGGGACTAAGAATGATGGGCCCTCACTAGGTCTCTCTTCCAACTTTTCCTTGTTAGGATTTTGTGTAATATGTGATTGGGCCTATTTTCATTCCACTTGTAGTTACTCTTGAGGTGGCCTAGATGGTCTAAGCATTAAATGGTATTGTAGAGATCCCATTTTCCATATGTCACTTAGGGGCTTCTCATCACTGGTCAATATATGATCAAGTATAATGTTATGTCAATTGAGCATAGCCAATATTTCTTTAAAATTGTTTGCTTTAATGTATATGGTGTCATAGACACTGATTTGGTGCACATACACTAGTTTAAGAAATTTATTAGACTTTAAGTGTGTGGAGACCATGCTACTAGGGTCCCACATCTTCAGCTCATCAAGTTGTAATTTAAAATAATCCCTATGCCTAGCCATCGTATTCACTTGATCCCAAATCTATAGCATATTACTACCAATGTCCAAAGGAAAGGGATGGAGGAGCCTTTCTTCTTGTCTTTGCATAC
The DNA here is from genome assembly GCA_037957365.1 of Torreya grandis. Lineage (NCBI taxonomy): Eukaryota > Viridiplantae > Streptophyta > Pinopsida > Cupressales > Taxaceae > Torreya > Torreya grandis. Next base: position 1,655,115 of record JARHVA010002901.1, read on the forward strand.
TCTATCTACACCATTAATAAGTTGGTATGCAATCTCTTATTCTTCCATCTTGATGGGAACATAGATAGGTAACATGTAAGGTTGGATCAAAATCCCTTCAATTCTAATCATTGTACAATCTAGATATAACTAGATATCTCCCATTAGCTCCACATATTTCTTGATTAAAGGGCTTATCTTGGGCATAGGGATCCCTATGATGGCTTCTACCAAGGATGGATACACATAGTCACAAATTAATTAGATGTTATGCCTATATTTTAATATGTGTAGCTTTGAATAGAGGTGGGAGACTATAAATCTACCCTTAGGTGACCAATTTTTGATATGAGGGATTTAGGTAGAGGTTAGTAAGGTATCAAATAAATATGACATCATTAATAATTAGGCATTGGTCTTCTTCTTGATGGTTGTGAATTGTATTTCCAAATAGATGTTGATCATCACCCTAATTGGGGGAGTGATCCCTTTTTCTACCATGAATTCAATGTAGGACACCCAACTCTTATTAACATAAGTGGTTGAAGGGGCTCCAGATATCCTATTTAATAGGTTCATAATTACCCTATCCCCCTCTTTAAATTGGGTAACGAGGATGTTGCTAATAGGGTCTAGGATCACATGGTTCCCTTAGAACAACCATGGCCTAAGGATGGTGTCTAGATCAGTCTTGTCAATCAATTCCTTAATAGTGGTTAAATCGACTTAGGGTTTTGGGAACTTGTAATAAATCTCAAAGGCTAATAAATAAATGAATGTAACTCTTTTAAAGGTCATTTCATGAATAATATAATCCTGCTCAATCCTATAGTCCTTGAAAATGGGAGCAAAGATGTTGATAAAGTGGATTACCTTTAGTTTGGTGGTTACATGGTAGAGATTGGTTATTTGGATGATAACTAGGTTATAATACCTTCTTGTTATAGTGGCAATCTTATATTCTTCTTTAGTGATGGCCTATATTTATTCAATGGTCTTAAAGAGATCAAACCAGTTCCTATTGCCTATGTTCAATGTAGTAATGTCTAGGTATGTGTCCTTGAAGACCCTCCCTTCATTATTCATAGACAAATACAACTGTGTCTCATCCTTGTATTATTTTATTTGAGCTACCATGGCTTCCAAACTTTTGTAAATTGCTCATAATTAGATTACAAATGGTCTATGTGTTAGTTCTTTTATGCTCAAATCATAATTAAAATTATTTTAGATTTACTATAATCAATCTAAGTTCTCTTAAGGCCTTTTATACAAGTTTTAGGGCTTTGAATATCTAATGGTGGTATCTTATTTGGATCTGGGCTCATACATACCTTAAATTTGATTTTGACCTTTGACTTTAGACATTTGCATTTTGATCACACAAGATCTTCTATTTTATTGTTTTGTGCTTACATGGTGGTTATTTGACATCTATCTGGAACCTTTCATGGAATTTTTCATAAATGCCTTGGAAGCACTAGCTATTAGTATTTAAAATTTATCTTTTGCTTTATGTCATTTGATCAAGATCCAAGGATAAATGTGGGTCATTGATTGTGATCTGGACCCTCTCTTGTTATTGGTTCTTATTGGTATCGAGCCTCATGGTTATGCCACTTGGCACCTCTATGGGCTTTCTAAGCTCTGTCACCTTTGTCAATTGCATATTGAATGTGCATCTACCATGTGTTGAGCCCATGGGATCTTAGAGCTTTATTAAAAATTCATTGGTGATTTCATATGGTTAGATTGAGAGGTGCGATGAAGTGCAAACCATAAATTCCTATAAGATGCATGAACGTTAATCAGAGCATGGTCATAAAAAGAAATTTGGCTAAAATTTTGAAGGCTAAGTCTATTTCATAGTAATAAACATGAAAATACTTAGGTTAAGATATTTTAGGATTGTGAAGTTCTTAGTTTTAGTGGGCTTAAAGTTTACAATCACACGGATATCAAATATAACCTTACAGATGTTAAATGATAGTCATGTGAATGTCAAATTTAATCTCATCAAATTCTTGTATTCCAATGTGGGAGTCCTAGGTGGCAATTCTATGGGGCTTCCTAGGATCTTAGATTTAATTCATTCCATTTGTTTAAAAGTTGTAATGAATTGAGAGTCATTGGATCATGATCCAAGCTATTGCACACCATTGGTTCCTTTTAATAAGCAGGGCCTTTTACTAACAAACTTTTAATGTGGGAGTGTCATGTGTTGAGACTTCATAGAGCTTCATGAGCCTTTAACTTTTCAACATTAGCTTTACTCCATCTGATTAAATGCTATGTTGAAGTGTGGACCATCAAATATACAAAGGAGTAAAGGTTTTTAAGTTAAGACCCAAGATGAAATAAGACTTAGGCTTAAGAATTAATACTAAGGTCTTGTTCATGTTAATAAACATGAATGGGACCTTAACATTAAGGCTTTAGTTTAAATAGGTAATAAAGGGACCACACTAAGATAAAAATACCTTACTAGCATAACATTGGACTTGGTTAGAAATATAAGGAAAAAAAGGGAAAAATAAAAGGGGACCAAGCATAATTTTTAGGCTAAGGTTTGGTCATGTTCAAAAACATGACCAAGCCTTAACATAAAAATTGGGCATTAGTCCAAAAATAAATTTAAAATATTCCTGCCAAATTCTCCCACCAAATATTTGAATTCGAACCAAAGGTTTATGCTAAGGTTTTTTTTTTAGCATGATATATTATTAAGGGATCCATGAAACTTGAAACTTGTAAGACATGAAGACCAATCATTAGAAACATCAGGCAAGCTCAAAGCAAAACCATAAATCAATAAGCCAACTTTATCAAAGTAGATGATCTTCAAATTTTAATAATGTTTATAACATGCCATAGTTTTAGGGTTAAGGTTAAAAGTATCTCAAGGGTCCCAATTTTCAAAAATGGGGGTATGTTGACCTCAAAAATAGGTAGAATGGAATAAATATCCATTTCAAAGTCTTTACCATCACTCTAAGGTATAAAACCTATGTTTTATGCTTTAAACATATGTTTAGTGACTATATTGATCATGTTTACCCTTTGTATCACTTATAAACTATAAATCAACCTTTGTCATTAGGTTATTAACTTCATAAAACCTTTTCAATGCATGTTTAGACCTTTTTCAAACCACTTTATTCAAGCAACTTGTACATAATCTTTTGGCAATAACCATGAGTGTTTACTTGTAGGGCTAGTATTGCTAGTATTTGAGTATCCATATGGTTTTATGCCTCTAAATAAGAAATAAAACATATTAATATGTCTAAAACAATCCATATCAAACCTCTATGTACTCATTTGATACCATTGTATCTTGCAAAAACCTCCAAACCTTGAATATAAGCCTATAACTTGTATGTCATGAAGGTTTTTCTTGATGTTTGACTATTCACATACATGAACCTAATGAATAAATATATGGAATGATTTTACATTCTCATAAACACCTTCATCAATGCATACCATTCTCCAACTTTCTCTAAATTACATGAAAATTGTACAAAATCAACCCTAGGGGGTTTTTATGAGGTTTAAGACCACCTTAACTTATTAGCAATCATTCACAAATATTATCCCCTTAAAATCCTAAGTAATTAATTTAATCTCAAGGTCATTAGGTTCCCCATATTTTATCAAGATTTGAGGCCCTAGTCTTCTCTCTCATGTCTGTACCAAGCATGTGAAATTTCCCTTTGTTAGTCTACCAAGAGGGTAATGTATGTTTATATGTATTTATTGCCTTATCTAGACCTATGAAAGCTTAAAAATCATGTATATGACCTATATAATCTCAAGAGACACTTTTAAGGTGTTTTCAACTACAATTAAATACCCCAAGTCCATATAAACTCCTAAAACTGCCTTTTTGGATTAAAAACTGAACTGTTATGACATGTAGAGTGTTATTCTAACTTTTTATAACATTAGTACATTTCAAAATCATTTTAAAGCTTTAAAAAGTGTAATTACATGTGTATTCCATCTTGACCATATTTGGAAATGGACTTAAATCCCTTAAAGGCATTTTCAAGTGCAAAGAAAGCTAGTGTATATTAGATGATCTCATGTAGAGAAAATATATCGATCCAAGACATTATAGGACTTCAAATGAATTATTCACCATTTTATTTAATGTTCCATACAAGGAAATTTCCTTTATAAGGTTTGATTTGACCACATTGTAAACCTAGGTTTCTCCAAAAACCTTAAACTTTGCTAAAATACCTTAATCTCATCTAATAAGATTATCAAGATTTAAACCAAGTAACAAAGTGAAAGGACTTAACTGATAGACTATGTACCATATTGAAATATCATGACATACCCATAGGACCCACTATAATGACCTTGAAAGCATCAAAATTATTTGCAAAGACATTACCTTAAACAAGGCTAACAAGACCTTGCAAATACCCCTTGAAGACTATCAAAGCATGTAATAGGCTATGAACAAGCCTAACAAGCATGATAAGAAAAGTTTTAAATTATAGTTGTGATAGTTTGACCTAGGAGATAAAAAATGTCAACAAGGACTATTTAGGCACCATCCACTTGTGTGGGGCCTTTGGAGTCAACTCAACTATCCCTTCCTTATTCTTTTATTCCCCTTAAGCATGAGTGTTTTTTCACACCCTTGGTTTCACGAGAAACACCTTATTACCACACACACTCATTTCCTAATTGATTATTTATTTACTTTCACTCGTATGTCTTTGTGTTTTTTGTTTATTTGTGTTTTATTACTTAGTTTCTTTAATTTAGTACATTATGTTTTTCACTTAAGTATTTATTATTCATATCATGATTTTAAGTTGTGAACATTTGTATATGAATTAACATCGATTTAAGTGCATTTTGTTTTACATTTAAAGATTGATTTTACATATCTTGTTTTAAGTCATATACACTTGTATTTTAAATTAAAATTTATGCATTTTTACAAACAAATTTTATCATGATTCATTTCTAGATTATGATGCATAGTGTCATGTGCAATATTAAAAATCAAGTCTCAAAAGGTCTAGTCACACAACAATGTTAAATTCAATTATCTCTATCTGATTAAATCATAATACTAATAAACATCATGATTATTTACATCACATCACTAAGCACAACATCTATCTCATCAATAATCACAATAAGAGCATCTCAAAATCAACGTCATATCAACCAAGTCTAATCTAAGTAAAGGAGACAAAAGTAAATGAAATAAGCATCACATGAGATAACAAAAAAAATCATGGATATCTCTATATACATAGAACAAAATGGATCCCTATACATATCAAAATGGATCATATACATCGATGATAATACATGTACATCTCAAATCATCAGAGTACATGATATAAATCTATATATCTCATGGATCAAAACTTTAAAGCTATGTCTCAATGATCTGTAAACTAAAAATACAAGTGTGGTACATTTGAATTTCACTTGTTCATGTTTAAGAGATCTATCAAATTTTCACTTTCTTGTGTTTAATTTTGCATAAAGAAAGTAAAATCAGAATTAAAATGAAGATCAGAATGCAATAATAATTAGATAAAATCAAAGATAACACCAGCAAATTGATAACGGAGTTCGGCTTCAATAGCCTACATCTCCGAGTCTGTTCAAAGGGAGGACCATTCTATTAAAATTAGTGCAACAAAAGGCTTCCAAAACCTTTCCAAGTCTTCAATTTTGCCTTCTCTGATCTTTATTTGCCTACAAATATTTCTCTTAGACCTGTAAATAAAAGCCCAAGGCTACACAAGGCAAAAACAAGGCTGTAATCCTCTTAATTCTCTTTACACAATCAGATGTCCATGTCAATACAAGTAAAAATTACTCCTTTTTATAACATTTCAGCCACCGTGGCTGAGGTGGTCAAGTCTTTAGCCTTTTAGGCACCAGGTCTCAAGTTCCAAACTCTCCTCCTCCTTTCTAGGCACCTAGGGAAGTGGGCAAGGGTGTCCTTCCTCCATGAGTGTGCTTTGACCAAGGATTTAGTCCCACATTTGCTAGAAGTGGTTGTTTTAATGATTGAAATAGAAAGTTTGTTGACATTCTCAAATGAGAAATATTTGTGTGATAACTTTGGATGCCACCTAACCTATTCAAATGCCTAGGAATGAGGGATGCACTTAATGTTTTGTGGCATGGAGGTTTGGCGCCTATTTTGATTTGAAAATGTCAAATATCATGTGCATCCAATAAAATACCTAACAATTTTTTTTTGCCCCCTAATTATTTTCCATGTGTCAAATGGAGATTGGTCTACTTGGCATTCCTCAACTGTGCCACATCATTTTTGACATCCCTATCGCATGATTTCTTCAACTAGCTATATCTTGGGCATTTGGACTCCATTTTTCAAACTACGAAAAGTGCTAGAAATCTCTCGACGAGTACTACAATGTGAAAATGATTTGAACCGAATTTGAAGACTTTGAAAAATAGAATGGTACATGGATCCACCTAGATCATTCCTCCCCACTGGGAACTTTTGGACCTCTAAAAGTTGAAATTAATTGGTAATGAGGTGAGGGTATTTTTCCCTCACCTTTCCAACTTCCATCTATTTGGCCTTGCTTGGGTGCATCCCTTTGAGACCAACACGAAGATATTCAACATTACCTCTTCACAAAGTCCTCATATTCCTATCAAGTATAGTATCTTCCTACAATTTTGTTAGATATTCAAGAGAAAAATCATCAATGGAAAGAATGGATACACTTTCATCATGATCAAACAATTTCAAATTTTCCACATTTACAACTGAATAAATCTGCATGTAAGATGGTAAATCTAATCGGAAAGCATTTGTGCCAATTTTTTTTGTTATCTGAAAAGGACCATACCGGATTGGTTTCAACTATTTACCTTCACCTATCAGTCTTTCCTTACTAATGTGAAGCCATACCATATCACCTACAACAAATTGGTGATCAATACGATGTTTGTCATGCCTGGCTTTATACTTGGCTTGACTTTTCTCCAATTGAGTATGAATAGTTTGATGAATGAGCTGTATTTGTTCAATGAACTTCTTGGCTCGAATGGCTTCTTTTGGTTCACCAATAGCTGTATCCTATCCATAGCAAACATCTAGAGGAGATTTAGGCAAGTATCCATAACAAACTTCAAATGGGGATTTCATAGTAGAAGAATGAAGTGTTCGATTATATGCATGTTGTATGTAACACAATTGTTCATATCATAACTTTGGATTTTTATTGCTATGACCCCTAAGCAAATGTACCACAGTGTGGTTCACAACCTCTATTTGTCTATCGATTTGTGGATGAAATGCAGTGCTCTTTTTTAATTTAGTGTCCATTAGTCCCCACAAATTTAACCAAAACTCCCTAATAAATTGAGAATCTTGATTAGAAATAATTGAAGTAGGCAAACCAAAATGAACCCATACATGTTTAAAGAACAAATATGTAGTGCCTTCGCCATTAATTTGCCTAGTGTAAGGAATTAAAACACACATTTTGCTAAATCTATCCACAACCACATATAAATAGTCATGTTTTCTTTGTGTCATAGGTGATCCCCCCACAAAATCCATAGAGATACTTTCCCAAGGGTGAGTAGGAACAGGTAGAGGAGTGTAAAGTCCCAATTTCCTATTACTAGCTTTACTTGTGGCACAAAGAGTACATCCCCTTATATATTTAGCAACATTTTCCTGCATACGAGGCTAATAACAATACATTTTCAAATGTGCAACCATTTTAGCAACTCCAAAATGACCAGAAATAAGAGAAGTATGTGCTTCTCTAATCATGTGCACCCTCTCATTTTGAGGATTACATAGTTTACCCAAATGATACAAAAGATCATTGTGTATATGATAGTCCAATTCTTCTACTTGTCTACTACTCATCAAGTCTTTATAAACATCCTGAAAATCAAGATCATTCACATATTGTTCTTTATAACTTTCATGAGACAAAGAACCATGTTGTAAAAGAATAAATGCAACAACCATAGGAGGCCTAGATAGCATATCTACAACCTTATTCTGAATTCCTTTTTTATACTTGATCACAAGATGAAATTGTTGTAAGAAACCCATCCAACAAAAATATCTAGACTGTTGTAGCTTAGTTTGTGATTGGAGATACTGTAAGGATATTCTCCTCTCTATAGAAGATTGCTTTTCTATCATAAAGATATGGGATTCCCAAAACAATCCCACATATGTCCAATGGAACAACATCCAACTCAACCTCATCTATGAACATGGATGTGATGGCAAACCTTAGCCTACAAGTTTGTGAGACTTGTAGCTTCGCATTGTCACACACCCAACCTAGTGGATAAGGCTTCAGATGGGGATTAGTTTGTAAGCCTAGGTTCTTAACAACCTCTTTAGAAATTAAATTTTCTTGTGAAACACTATCAAATAGAGTGTCAATCTTAGTATGCTTTGAAACAACTCTAGTGTGGAACAATTCATTTCTTTTCTTATCAGCATGCATAGAATTCTATCTAGGTGCATCATTTGATGACTTAGTGCTAGAAACTGAAAGAGAAAAATCATTATGTAAACCCATAGCTATGATCTTAGTTTCATCACCTGAATCTAATCCTAAGTCCTAAACCATAGCATTAACCTTCTTTTCTTTTTTTTGAAATTTTTTAGGCTTTAACTCAGGATGTAGTTTCCAACACTTAGACTCATCATGATTTTTCTTGTAATGATTACAAAATGGTTTTCCTTCTTCTTTTTTAACAGTATAAGTGGATTTCTATTTACCCTTTCTTGATGAAATTTGCCCTTTAGAATGCTTAACATTAGATTGCTTACTTTTACTTTAGGAAAAGATTCTTTTGATTGTTTTCCTCTAGCCTCTAAATGAGTGGCTTGAACACATACTGCATCTAAATTAGTGGGATTGAACATAAGAATCATATGTCTTAAGTAACTATGCAATCCACCTATATATTTTAGCAGTGTTTCTTGTGTGTATAGAGGAACATTCAAAAGTAAAGATTTTTTCCTAAAATCTTGTGTATAATCTTGAACACTTTAGCCTTTTCCTTATCTGAAACTTTGCCAATCCATCATGTCTTGTTGCATATAGCCTAAAGGATAGAATTACAATCTGAGTTCTTCAATAAATTCATTCCAAGTAGAAATCAAGTTACCTTTTTGAAGCTCGACTTCTTTTAACTTACTCTCCCACCAGATGAGAGCTATACCTCCCATACAAAGAGTAGCCAAATGAATTTTTTACTCATCCCTTGTAATCTTTTAGACCCTGCAATAAACTTCAATCTGCTTGACCCAATTATCCAACTTTTTGGCATTAACTTTGCCATTAAACATTGGTAATTCAAACTTAATATCCAATTTTAGTGAAGAGAGAGATTCCACAATTTTTTTACCGTCATCTGATGGAGAAGGTTTTTCAATTTCTTTACCTTTTGATTCTCGTGAATCACCTTCTTTTTCATTCTCAGATTTCCTTTGTTTGTCATAGAATAATTCCTCAACCATGCTTCTCATGTCCATGAAAGCTTGATGGAAATCTTGTTCGGATTCCACCTCTTCTCTTGCCATCCTTGAAGCATGCCTTAAACCAATCTCTGGATTATACTCAATGAGTTTTCCTTCACCCTTTTGGGATTCAGACCTTGTCAACATACACTAGCAATCACTATTAAATAACAACCGCTCTGATACCAAAAATCTGATCTGTAAACTAAAAATACAAGTGTAGTACATTCAAAAATCACTTGTTCATGTTTAAGAGTTCTATCAAATTTTCACTTTCTTGTGTTTAATTTTGCATAAAGAAAGTAAAATCAGAATTAAAGTGAAGATCAAAATGCAATAATAATTAGAGAAAATCAAAGATAACACCATCAAATTGATAACGGAGTTTGGCTTCAATAGCCTACATCTCTGGGTCCATTCAAAGCAAGGACCATTCTATTAAAATTGGTGCAACAAAAGGCTTCCAAAACCTTTCCAAGTCTTCAATTTTGCCTTCTCTGATCTTTATTTGCTTGCAAATATTTCTCTTAGACCTACAAACAAAATCCCAAGGCCATACAAGGCAAAAACAAGGCTATAATCCTCTTAATTCTCTTTACAAAGTCAGATTTCCATGTCAATACAAGTAAAAATTACTCCTTTTTATAACATTTCAGCCACCGTGGCTGAAGTGGTCAAGACTTTAGCCTTTTAGGTGCCATGTCTCAAGTTCCAAACTCTCCTCCTCCTTTTTAGGCACCTAGGGAAGTGGGCAAGGGTGTCCTTCCTCCATGATCACGCTTTGACCAAGGATTTAGTCCCACATTTGCTAGAAGTGGTTGTTTTAATGCTTTAAATAGAAAATTTGTTGACAGTTTCAAATGAGAAATATTTGGGCAACAACTTTGGACGCCACCTAGCCTATTTAAATGCCTAGGAATGAGGGATGCACTTAATGTTTTGTGGTGTGGAGGTTTGGCACCTATTTTTATTTGAAAATGTCAAATATCATGTGCATCCAATAAAACACCTAACAATTTTTTTTTGCCCCCTAATTATTTTCCATGTGTCAAATGGAGATTGGTCCACTTGGCATTCCTCAACTGTGCCACGTCATTTTTGACATCCCTGTCGCATGATTTTTTCAATTGACTATATCTTGAGCATTCAGACTCTATTTTTCAAATCTTGAAAAGTGATAGAAAGCTCTTGACAAGTACTAAAATGTGCAAATTATTTGAACTAAATTTGAAGACTTTGAAAAATAGAATGGTACATGGATCCACCTGGATCACTCAATCAATTTTGGTTGTGTACATATGATGCAAAGGCAACATATAAGGACCCAAAAATTGACTCATTTTTGTCTTAAGGTATTCTATTAAGTGTCTCATAGGTGTTATAGGTATTGAGTAGTCATAAGGTGGAGTCTAGGTAGTCCCAAGATGCATAGAATTTGAATTTTGGCTTTTCCTACCAAAAACTCCTTTTAAAGAAGTTGAATCTTTTTAGACCTTTTTAAGGAATGTAAACTAGTTGTGAAAGTGGAAAGATGATAAAACATATGTATAAGTATTTTTTAAACTTTATAATTTTCATAAAATTTTCATAAGTCTAAGGTCATGGTTCTATATAGGTCATCTTGTGTAAAATCAAGAATAATGCAATATAACCAAAAAGACCTCTTCAAGGGAAAGATTCAAGAATCAATTATGCATAATTTTAGGGAGGTTGGATTCAGTTTTGGATTTTTTTTAAATATTATTAAATTTTATTTATATGATGAATATTTATGGAAATAAAAAAATTTGAGAAAATAATGTCTGAGATATAAGATTTATGTTTGTAATTGAGTTTGCATGACTGCACAGAGCACAAGAAGTGCTTGGATAAACAAAGTGGTGAGTAGATTTTTTGAATTTTTTATGATATTTTTTATGATCACATTATATTCTCTATTTTTATACATGGAATTATAATTTAGTTGTAATAATTCACATTTGAGGAGATAAACAAGTCTGTCAAATAGAGAATGCATTCACACATCTTTGTTCAATAAAAAGTCAGAGTATCCAATCTTCTCCTCTCTTGAATTATGTGGATAATGTACATATGTAAAAATTTATGATAGTTATATATTTATTTTTTAATATATATTTTTTCAAGATTTAGTGAGTTTCATCTTGGTCACAGTTTTACTCATTGAAAGCATACAGTCCACAAACATAGAATTCTGTACACTGTCATAATTAGTATTGAGTATTATTTTAATTAAAAAGAGATTGGAATGAATTTATAATGGTCATAAGATATGGATACAAACCTATTATAAAATATAGAGTCTTTATTTTTTAAATATAGAGAGACCCTGCATACCCTTGTTTCTAACTAGCAAAACATAGTGTTGAAAGACTAATATTTCTTGTTTTTGAATGCCCTGAGGGTTATGATAACTTGATAATTGAACAGAAATTTTTTATTATAATTAATTAGACCTATATAAATCATTATATTTTTTTAAACTACTTTTTTATCATTATGAGTAATTATTTTTAGTCGCAACCCATACAGTGGCTTCAAACCCTGACTTTTAAGGTTGTTACCTTTGGGAGAGATCCAACCCTTAAAAATTCATAAAAAATTGTAATCTAATGTTTCTTGTGGTATTTTAAGATAATAAATTATTTTATTTTCTTTATCATCTATATTTTATACTATATTACCTTGTAGGTAGTCTAATAGGCTAAGAGACCTAGTGAGAAAGAGGCTAAAGAAGAAAGCTAGACTTAGGTGAAGAGTCGAGGAAAAAAATTGGTTGAAGGGTAATATTGGTCAAAAGGGTGGTCAAATATAGTTTTGGTTTGGTCAAAATGTCTCTATAATGGTCAAACCTTGGATCTTTGTGCATTTAGAGGGCTAATTAGAGTGTCAAGTAAGCCTAGAGGTACAAGATTTTACAAAGGAAACTAGCCTAAGTTTTGTGTGAGGTAATGGAATGGAAAAGGGTTGTAAAAAACCTAATTATTTTTCATTAAATAGTATGTGTATGTAACATAACAAGATATTTTCCCCAAAATAGAGCTACAAGCTAAGACAAAGGCTAATGAGAGAGAAATCTAAGAAAAGGAAAAAGAGAGAGTGTTTCAAGAGTTTGAATAGTGTTTAATGAGTAGGATAAGGAGTCCTAAGGTGTTTGATAAACTATTGAGAAATTTTAGTTGATAAGTCATTTGATAAAGATCATGAATACTTGCAAGTATTGAGAAAGATCTACATCATTTTAGTATCAGAGTGTAAGGTTGGTTAGAGGATAGATTGGGAATACTATGGATATAAAATGTAGATACAAGATAAAATCAACCTGCTACAACTTAGAGAATGTAGTAGAAGATGGAAAATATGGTCATAGAGATAAAGAATATGTAGGAAAGAATGGAAGCTATGGATATTTCCCAAAGGATAAGGATTATAGATAAAGATGAAAGTGATAAATAAGAAGAAGATCTTAGAGAAGAAGAGGAGGAAGAAATAGAAGATAAAATGGAAGAAATATTGATCAAAGCTATGATGAAAATGGGGTCAAAACCAAAGTTAGATGTGCCAATATATGAAGTCAATCTCAATGTGGATGAATTGGTGGATTGGATAGCAGCCATAGATAAATATTTTGAGTATGAAGAAGTGGATGACACCAAAAAATTCAAATTTTTAGTGACAAGATTTAAGGGACATACTTCTTTGTGGTGGGATGGAATCTAGGAAGACAAAAGGAAAAGAGGTAAGACAAAGATCTAGTCATGAGATAGGATGGTGATGAAGATGAAGGGAAGGTTCATGCCCAAGGACTACCACACTCACTTATTCATGAGATTGAAAAATCTTAGACAAAAGGAGCATTCAGTGAAAGAGTATATAGAATAATTTCATAGGTTGACTATTATAACAGGCCACTTGGAAGAGGATGATGAAAAGGTATAAAGGTACCTAAATGGCCTTAAATTTTACATTTAAGATGAGATCAACATTCTAAATTTCAAAGTATTAGAATAATATTATTAAGTAGCCTTGAAAGCTGAGGAAAATTTGATAAGAAGGCACACACAACATGCAAGAGGAAGAGCAAAACAAATGAGAGAAAGAGGAGAGTATCAAAGCAAGAATGCATATGAGGAAGGTAAAAGTAGTTCACAAAGGTATGAGACACAACCAAGAGGTGGTTATAGGGGTATAAAGTTGTAATATAGAGTTGGAGATGCACCTATAGGAAGAGGGACTAGTGGAATCATAGGAAAGTGCTTAAAATGCAACAAATATGTAGGTCATAAATATTGGGAGTGTCCAGAAGAGTAGAAAGAAAGAACACATAGAAGTGAGAGCATAAATTAGGTGGTGTAGCATATAAAGGATGAAATTGTTGGATCTATTTTACACCTTGAAGAACATGAATAAGGAGAGTCACTCTTGATGAGGAGGAAATTGCTTAAGCCACCAAAGGAGAAAGAACTTGCTCAACAAAAAACACTCTTCATAACAACATGTAAGTCCCATGGTAAATGTTGTAACATGATCATAGATTCAAGGAGCATAGATAATTTAGTTTCTAATTAAATGCTAAGTAATATTGGCCTCAAAATATTACCACACCTCACACCTTAAAAATTTTCTTGGCTTCATAAGTGTCATCATGTGCTTGTCAATGAATAATGCTTGGTGGATTTTGAGATTGGTACATATAAAGATTAGGTCATGTGTAGTATCATCCCAATAGATGTTTATCATTTACTTCTAGGAAGACCTTGGTAGTTTCATAAGTCAAATAGTCATGATTGGGTGAAGAACACTTACTCATTTGAACATAAGGGAAACAAACACACATTGTTGCCTTTGAAGAAGGATGATCAAATTGTTGGTGTCTACTCTAGTGTATTGATTATAGGTCATAAGGAATTGGTGAATTAGGTTAAAGATGCAAATATGAATAAATAGCCTAAGGTGATTGTCTCAGCCCAAGGTGAGAAGTATGTACCTTTTCTAAGTAAGTATGTAAATGAGTTGTTTACAAGTTTATCCCAACAATTGACAATGATTTCAAGTTGTAGATTCATAGAAGGAATGGTAGCCAAACTCAAATTCTTGAGAGAGTGTCTTAAACAAGAAAGAGATGACAAAGAGTTGGGTGATATGTATTAGACCCATGAGGGAGAGTTAAGTGACTCACAAGACAATCCTATAAGAGTTTCAAATCAAGAAATGAGATGTTGAAAAATAACATGCATTTCTTGTATATGTAGGAGTTAGGGGTAGTTATGATGGCAATGTACAATAATAAACCAAGCATTTATATAAGCATGTGGTATGCAAGGACCAAGAACAAGTTGTACATGAAATGGAGTGGGAATCAAAAGAATTATGGATGAAGGATAAATACTACATATTTTTAGTATAAGTTTATCATGGAAACAAGGATATGGTAGATCAGTATGCAGGAGTGAAAGAATGGAATACACATTCAAGACAAGCAGCAGATGCTAATAGCTATATTTTTCTTAACAATTTTTTTTGCATGTGTAGGTATAGTATTCAAGAAGATGAACTAGAGAAGGCCTAATTGTGGGTCCCAAGAACATGTTCACCTATATGAGAGGCAAGTAGAAATAGATAACTTCTATAAGGAGGTACATTGTAATTACACAAGAGCATAAACCAAGTTAACACCTATGGTAAACATTTTTTAGCTTGGTATTATGATGTAGGGGCATCCCATAAGGACCCCATATTTGACTCATTTTTTTCTTAAGGTATTATGTTAAGTGTCTCATAGGTTTTATAGTTCTTGAGTAGTCATAAGGTGGAGTCTAGGCAGTCCAAAGATGCATAGAATTTGAATTTTGGCTTTTCTTGCCAAAAACTCCTTTTGAAGAATTTGAATCTTGTTAGACCCTTTTTAGGACATTAAACTATTTTTTAAGGTGTAAATATGATATAAAAAAAATATGTCTAAGGAGTTATTAAACTTTATAAGGTTCATAATTCTAAGTTCATGGTTCTATATAGGTCATCTTGTGTAAAATCAAGAATAATGCAATGTAACCAAAAATACCTCTCCAAGGGAAAGATTAAAGAATAAGTTATGCATATTTTTAGGGAGGTATGAGTTATTCTTGGTTATTTTAAACCTTTATTCCATTATAGGTAGATTTTTAAGAGTTATGGAAATAAAACTTGTTGAGAAAAGAATGTCTGAGATATAATATTTATGTGTGTAATTAAGTTTGCATGATTGAATAGAGCACAAGAAGTGCTTGGATAATAAAAGTGGTGAGTATTTTGTTAAATTTTTGTTTATATTGTTTATTATCACATTATATTCTCTATTTTTATACAATTTATTCTAATTTAATTGGAAGAAGTCACTTTTGAGGAGATAGACAAGTTTGTCAAATAGGGAATGCATTCATACAACTTTGTTCAATGAAAAGTCATAGTATCCAATATTTTCCTCTCTTGAATTTTTTGTATAATGTATAGATTTAAACATTTAATATATTTATATAAATATTTTTTTAATATACATTTGTACAAGAGTTAGTGAGTTTCATCTTGGTCACAGTTTTACTCATTGAAAGCATACAATCAATAAACACATAATTTTGTACACTATCATAATTAGTATTGAATCTTATTTTGATTAAAAAGAGATTGTAATGAGTTTATAATGGTAATAATATATGTATACAAACATATTTTAAACTATCGAGTCTTTATATTTTTAAATACAGAGAGACCCTGCATACCCCTATTTCTAACTAGCAAAACACAGTGTTGAAAGACTGAGATTTCTTATTTGCAAATTCCCTAAGGGTTTCGGGAACTTTATCATTAAAATTAAAAGTTTTATTATAATTAAATATACCTATTTAAATCATTATATTTCTTTTAAACTACTTTTTGATCATTATATGCAATTATTTTCAATCCCGGCCTATACAATGGCTTCAAATCTTGATTTTTAGGGTTTTCACCTTTAGGAGAGATTCAACCCTGAAATTTTATAAAAAAATTGTAATATAATGTTTCTTAGGGTATTTTAAGAGAATAAATTTATTTATGTTCTATATCCTCTATATTTTTTACTATACTACCCTATAGGTAGTCTATTAGGCTAGGAGACCTAGTGAGAAAGAGGCTAAAGAAGAAAGTTGGACTTAGGTGAAGAGTTAAGGAATAAAATTGGTTGAAAGGAAATATTAGAAAAAATGGTGGTTAAATATAGTTTTTTTTTGGTAAAATTGTATATATAATGGTTAAATCTTGGATATTTATGCATTTAGAGGGTTAATTAGAGTGTCAAATAAGCCTAGAGGTAAAAGATTTTGCAAAGGAACCTAACCTAAGTTTTTGTGTGAGGTAATGGAATGGAAAAGGGTTGTAAAAAAACTAATTATTTTTCCTTAAAGATTCAATTATGGAATAAAATAGGACATTTTCCCCAAAATAGGGCTACAAGCCAAGATAAAGGCTAAAGAGATAGAAATCTGAGAAAAGGAAAAAGAGAGAGTGTTTCAAGAGTTTGAATAATTTTGAATGATAAAAATACGGAATCTTGAGGTTTTTTATAAACTAGTGAGAAAGTTTAGTTGATAACTCATTTGATAAAGATCCTAAATATTTGCAAGCATTGAGAAAGCTCTACATCAACATCCCTATCCTATCTTGAGGAAGGGTTGGTAGTGTTGTATTACCCATAGATAGTGTTAAAGGAATTATTTGGGACAAAGATATCATTAATATAGAAGTCCTTTGAGACCTACATGATCTTGATGTTGATCTCTAAGCACTATACTTGAAAGGGTAGGACCCCTAGATATAGATGGTATTGTTGCCTCATATAGGATCCTCATATTTAGGTTGAAGGATCTTATCAAAATATTATAGTAACCCCCTCTCTATTATATTTATATAACATCATCTCACTTTGTCTATACTCTGACTAAGACTACTTGAGCCTTGTCTCTATGCCTCTCAAAATTATCATGCTTTAGCTATGTTGAATCTTGTTTTGCCTATGTTGAATACTACTTTGCTCTAGTCATATCTTGTTCTAATTGATCAAAATATCTCTTTTTATTCAAATTATCTTGTACCTATAGCATCCATCTCACCTTTTCCCTCATTCTGATAATCTCTACCTAATTTTCACTGATCTGATTATGTGTTGAGGACAACTATTGTGAGCAATGATATAATTTGTCCTATATTTCATCTATCTTAGTATCCCTAGCACTAATATCCTATCTCAACCTATCAATAATATCCTAATAAATAGATCATATTGTTAGTATCAATGGCCCATCCTATCTTGCATCTATTTTCATGTCCAAATCATGATTTGCACCTCCTACATCCACCTCCACCATCTCTTCATCTATCCCTACCTCTATCTCTTCCTCTACATGCTCCACCACTACCTTTTCTTTCCCCTCCTCCTCTCCCTCCTCCTCTCCCTTTACCTCCTCTGATCTATAACCTACCATCATCATTATGAGTATCAATCTCAAAACCCATAGTGGTACTTATGTATGAGCTCCCTATACCTATCCCTGATCACCACCTAGTGGAGTAGTCAATCTCAATGGCTGATGTTAGACCCACCATGTTACATATCTTTCAGTCACCCCTAATTCTATTGGACCTCCTTCATAGGCCCAAACCACCTATGCAACCAAACCAAAACTATCCCTTGTCTCTATCAGATCCACTATTGGGGCCCATGGTATGCCTCTTTGGTCATGTAGGCAAAGTGATGTGGTCTTGTGGGTACCTCTGTATACAACCCAAACTAATGTTTCACCCTATATGCTTTGTATCTATAAATTATATAATCAAGTTTTCCAATAATTTATTAAACTATGGTCATATATAAAGTATACTCAGCATCCTCATTCCACTAATACTAAAGACCTAAATAGGGCATCCATGTCAATTATAACTTTGTCATATCACCAATGCATATAGTATTATAGCTACCCCTATGTCCTCTACACCTAGGTACCACCTGATACCACCCATAATCCATTAGATCCTTTGTCCTCCTTTTTTGATGTTACCCCATTGGTCTCTTAATAGAAATGTACTCTCATGTCCAACCCTAGAGCAATGTGGTTGCACCTATGCTATATCTACCTCATTATACCACACAATGAATATCATAGTATAATTATGATAATATAGCAAGGCCCCATGAAAATATAACCATCTACTCTATCATATCCCTCACTACACCCATGCCCATGTGGAAGAACTACCCACTCCTGTTAGGCATTAACATGTCATTAAGAACAACCATCAAAATAATCACTACCCTATCAACTACTACCAATTCTTTAAGATTGGTCTCCATGGACCCATCTCATGACATGTCCATAACTATCTCAATATCATTGATTTATACATACCCACATCATACTATCTTAATAACAATATGGCATGTCAAATTCTGCAACATACCCTATTTAAGCCTTGGGGATAGCCAATATAGTTGTCATTCTCTTATAGGAACTCATATAATGTGGTAGACATCCTCTAATGTGATAGTCACCTCATTTATCAGCAACCAAAATGTTGAGGTGTCTAAATTCCATCTCCCCACTAAAGCATTAATAAGCATATGATATGTTATGATCGTTGGCATCCTTGATGTGTGCAAGAGGCCAATCACTGTAAGGAAGCCACACATATCATCCATCCACATTTTCAACTACCATAAAATGTGAGAGTACATCTCATGTGCTATAATTACATCCACCTAATCCTAAAATCCAATCAATATATCAAATGTTAGTTATCTATGACTAATTAAATCACATTCTACTTAATAATCAAGTCTATTTCCTAGAACAATCATTTCATAAGATCATGTTGAAATTCATCATCAATTATCTCATTTTTATCTCAAATTAATTTTTTGAATTATGACATTTTCATAGATCTCAAGTGAATTCACCATTTAGAAAGTCAATTTCATTATTTTCATGGTGAATTTGCTACTAAATAGGGTCATTTTCATTGTTTTATATGACCAAGCATTTTCATCATTTTCATAGTGAATTTATCATTTATCAGACCATTTCACTATTTTCTAGATCATTTTTAATTTTTGATGATTTCATTAATCTTATGATCATATTCATCATTTATTAGACTATTTCACTCCCTGAATGGCTATTTCGTTATTTCCTTGATCATTTTCATCGTTTGGCAAAATCACTAGTCTAGTGGTCATTTTCACCATTTTTATGGCCAATTAATTATTTTATGGTTAAATTAAACAATTTTGAAAAAGTGATCTACACTATTTCACCATTTTTTGAAATCATCATTTTCACAATTGAATTCTCTATTTTCATGGTAAATTCACCATTTTTATGGTTGAAAATGCCATTTTGAAAATGATGAATTCAATGTTTTTACTACTTCTACATGTAATAAATGTGCTTAAAGGAAACTTACACAAATAAATAAATATACCTACCGGTGGTCCTACTCCCCATTCATATTTTAACTCTCTATGTAGTTTGGAAATGATCTTGGATGTGGTCTACGAACCATTTTATCCAAGTCACTTTTACACAAATTCTGAGAGGTAAATTTTGAATGGCCATGGTAAAAATGAACCAATTTCACCCCCTAGGGTGAATCTATAACATTTTATTTTAAAAAAATCTCCCCCATGTGACATGGTATGTTGTCATTCTTCTCTTAAGGCTTATTTCAAGCCCAATATCCATTTTTCCTCTTGTTTTCTCCTCTCTTTCATTTTTTATCCTCTTTTGAATTTCCTATGTTATCATTTTTTCATTTTGTGGGTCCCCTCATCCAAAAAAAATTCTAAATATCCCCTCAAGGAGGTATATAAGGCTTACCTAGGTCTATTTTGGGACATATTTGAGCTTGTTTTCTAACACACTTAGAAAAATCATCAAATCTATAATATGTTAATTTTCTTGTATGATCATTTTAATGTTTTTTCTTAGTATTTGAGAAGGCATTACTTCATATAATCTAACAATGCCTTCTCAAATAGGGAAGAGTGTATACACTCCTTTTTTATCACTTTTGTGTCAAAATTATAAAATGGAATGACTTCCTACAATTGCACATAAACTGGATAGAAATCATTTGTTCATCCCAAATTATTCTATTCATCTAATGTACAAGTTTGAATTTACCTCAGGGCATCTCTAGGTAGGATAATTCACCATATTAAATATGTTCAATTATCATTCTAGTCATTTTGTCTAAGCAATCCTTCTTATCTGATTAATTCATTAATCCTCCTTCTCTGATCAATTAATTTAAATATTTCCCCTTCTCTAATCATTTCCTTTAAACCATTCTTCTAATCAAATTTTCCACTTTGTATTAACTAAATTAATAATTGATTATTTTAATTAATCATTTTATGAACTATAATTCTACACAAATGGAATTACAAATGTCTTTAAATTATTAATTCTTCCTTTTCCTTCTCTTTCTAAAGGTTCTCTTCATCTAAGAAATAATATTGAGATCCTATGGAATATTCTTTTGTGAGCCCCCCAATTACTAAATGAAATAATATCATGGATTATTCTCCACCCTTAATCTTAGAGACAATAAAAAGGGACCATAATGAATCTTGTGAGATATTTTAGGGAGTATTCTCAACCATTCATCTTGGAATTAAGATGAAGGGCCCATATTGATGATCCATGTGGTTATCCATGTGTTTTGTTGAGAATAGTGTTAGAGCTACAATCACTAGGGGGGGTGAATTAGTGATGCTAGATAATCCAATTTCAGTTCTAAAATCTTAATCATTCAATACATAAAATCATGAAGTATACAAATTAACCATTGCAATGAATAAAGAATATATAGTAAGATTAAGAATTTAACACATGACATATGTGGGAAAGCCTCTTGAGGGATAAAACCCATTGAACCTTGAAAGATGGACTACAATCATATAATGATAAGATCTAATTTATACCAGAACTAACTAATCAAATAACACCCATCCCTTAATTTAGTGAGACACCAATCACATAAGGAGCTACTGCCCCTGTCTAGCTGAACACCCATAACAACTAAACCTTTCTTTAAGTTTTACCTTGCAAGGAGGAACCAAACCCATAGGAAAATAAGAACCCACCTAGATACCTTAAATAGATAATATTGAACAATATTTATACTCTTCAACTAATGATGACTACCTTTTTTGCACTCTTCACCTTCACTCTTTCACCTAAATAGTCTAAAGGGCTCACTCCCTCAATCTACCTCTTCTAGGCCCATTAAGTCTAATGACCTATGTATCCACATGCATTAGCTTGATCAAATAAACATGACTGATCCTATTTTATATTTTATGGTCCTCACTGACCTATACCTTTTCTTTCAAAGGTTATCTACTTTTCTTAACACCACACTTCCTCAACTAGCACAATTAGTCCAATTAGACTTTGTACTTATACCACTCTCTTCCTTTAACCCATCTTGGTCAAACAAGATGATTTACATATTTGAACCACACTTATCATAAGTATATACACATGCTACATGTGAGAACCACACTCTTCATATGTCATTCATTACCTCATTATCTCCAAACCACCATTAGGTCTTGGTAAGACCTAAAATAATTAGGCCTTCATACTCACACATTACATGTGAGATTAATTGGACCACATTTATCCTTTACCAATGTTTTGAACACATAAAACCTATCTCCAATATCACCTTTATCACTCTCATATTGTTCCCTTCCACCTAGAACACCAACTCAACACTTAAACCTACCAATTAGGTCTCCTCACTCTTTAGGCCTTCATACATAGAAAACATAGTCTCAAACTTCTGAAACAAATACTCAAATATTTCATATAGACATATTATTATATCACATGGGTGAAAATTTTAGGACCTATAAATTTCCTTCATGTTATTTATATACTTCAACATAGGCTCTAAGCATTCAAAACAACTCTCTCAAAATGACCACTCAAACCGGTCATAAATAATCAAAATATAGTCAAGCTATTTTGACTCTCCATTTCTAATTAGGGGTATATTATGAAAAATAATGCCTTATTATAATAATTTTAGATCTATAAAACATCTCCATACTCATTTTTTTCTTCAATTATATTTATAACTCTTCCAACTCACTTTTACAAAGTGGTTACTCAAACTATTTGTAGCCTCTAATAAACACAGTCAACTTTTCGATATTTTTTCATATTGAATATCGGTTGGTCAAACCTATCAAATCCTCATATATTGTAATAATTTATTTTTTCAAAAAATATCTAATAGTTATTTCATCTTGAAATATCAAAATACCATCAAGAACAACTCAAATATCCTTCTCGAGTCACTTATAAAATATGGTCAAACCTTCAGTCAAATTTAGAGCTCAATATCTACAAATATACAAACGTTAAATCTTATAAATAAATTTTATATATGCATCTTTAAGTCATTTTCAAATTTTATTTTTACACCAATAATAAATTCATCTTAGATCAAAAGATATTCATAAAATACTAAAGACTAATTTTTCCTTTGTTAAATTCAAATACCAATGGTCACTGGTTAATGCAAAATCATCTAACACTTGTCTTTATCTCATGATCCTTTAAAGATTAATCAAATATGATTTTTCAATCTCCTTAGGAGTTTCCTATATTTAACTCTCATCTCTCACCATTTATATTTGATCCTTACTTCCAAGATCATGCCACTTGGCATCCTTGTGTGCCTTCTGTACACCCTACAATAAGTGTTCAATGATATTTTACCACTTGGTAGCCCCTGTGCCTTTTGAGATTATTTTTACTTACTGACATAATACCCACCATTTATCTTTTTCTACATGGTTAAACACACTCCATCGATCTTCAATATACATGATCAAACATGCACCATTGATCTACTTACTAGATCTCTATGATTGTGACACATGTCTTCATCACATTCATTCTTAGGATCTTTGAATTATTGACTTTACTCTTCCCATTGATCACTATTTTACAGGTTTAATTCTTACCTTTATATCTTTATCTATTCAAAATAATCACTCACATTATATCGTTATCCACTCAATCACTCACTCATCCTTAGATCTACATCTATCAGTTTAGATGCTCACAATTGGATGTTTATTATGAAGATTAAATGCTCACTATAGAAATTAAATATCATAAATCTATCTAAGTATGATAAATTATTTAACTCTACGTGAGAATCCAACTTTTCACCTTAATAACTTTTGCTACTCACCATGTCTAGACCTAAAATTTTAACCACATGATTTCCTTTCATAGGGGAATCCATCCATGTATAAAGCTGATCCTAAAACCTTCACATGTGTGAAATATGATGTCATCAAAATTCTTACTTAGATTTATCTATCAATATGACTACTTGATCTTAGACATTCATATGACTATTCTTCTGAATTCTATTCACTTTCATATGCACTCATAACATCCCATAGGGTCTCTTAGCTCATATACATCCAAACCTACCTTGCACAACTTCATGCTCAACCTCATCATCATTATGACATCACTACTTTGGCATTACCTTTGACATCATCCTTTTGACATCAATGACAACATACCTACAACAATCTCCCTCTTTATCATTGATGACAACCTCTTCTTTTCTTTCTCCCACTTTGACATTAATGATAAAGTGGACTAAACAACCATTATTCTTCCCTTAACATCATGTATGTATTCAAATATACTTTTAAGTGCTCAAGATACTTACATACTTTCATGCATATGAATCAATTGATCCCCCTTTGGCATACACCAATCTAAAACTTGGATTCTCTAATCCTTAGATCTCTTCATCTATAAAACACACAAGCTCCCTTTCTCCATGCATGAGGATTCAATAAATTATAATAAACACATGACTTGGTTTGATCAATTCATCATATAAATATGTTCAAAATCATAACTATTGTCGACATCTTCATATCTCCACCATGACTAAGGCATCTCACATATAATCCCCCTCACATCATGCACATCTCTCTAAGCCATTCAATCTAGTTAGCCCCCCCTAACTCCTTGCTCTATGACATCTTCAATAGGTCTCCTTTGTTTCTAAAAAACAATTTTTTCAAACACTATCCACACACAGTCAATGCTCTAATGGAAACACCAATAGATCTCATATATTCAGAAAACTGTGAACTCCATGGCATACATAACTTGACATCTACAAAACTCTGATACCATCTTCATAATATCAAAAATATGACAACACATATTCCTCATACTCCATATCAACCTTGTGTTTCATGTAAATTTTCACTTAAGTTTTAAAGAAAATAGAGAAAATAAACTTGATACGAGTGTGGTTGAAAAATCTATTTGGTTATGCCCACATTGAATCAGAAGATTATAAAGAGATCCTCTTTGGCTTAGGAGTAAGACCTAAACATAAGAAAGCACTAAAGCAAACTTATTTGTTAAATAGATAGTTAGGTGGATTTCTTAGTGATAGCTAGATCCCAAAAGTGAGAGCTTCCTTAGGGGCTATCAATCCACACATATTAAATAGTTAAGTTGATAAAACTAGAAATAAGGTACTTACATCAATTAAATAAGATCACTAAAACTCAACACAAGAATGCTTGTTAAGAAAATATACTATAAATGATCTAATTAGTGATAAACTAATTAGTACTAGTGCTAATGGGTTGGGATTTGCTTCATAAAATTTGAAAGAGGTCTATGAGTGGTCAAAAACATATAAAATTAGATTTAATTAGGTGTAGGTAGGTGAAAATAGGTTCCTAATTTTTAATATCATAGGTGACCATTGATGGTTGGGGTGACCATCAGTGGTTAAGGTGACCATCAATAGTCAGGCTGACCATCAGTGGTTGAATGTGGAATTTTGAATTTGACAAATAGATGAATGATAGGATCCCACATATGGATTCAGATAGTTGGGTAAGGGCTAGATTGATTGTGATGATAAGTTGGCTCCCAATAAGATTTTTGATGCTTGATAACACTGATGATGTTGATTGACCTACAAAATAAAAATCTTGGATGCCTGAGCTCCTAATAATTATAGATGTTTTGGCCTCCTAGGCCTCTCTCTTTTATAGGTATAAATAATAGGTGGAAGTGAAGTTGTAACTAGGTCATCTAAATATAATTCATCTATGCAAAGGCTCACAACCAAAATTAGACAAGTTATATTTATAAAATTAGCATGGGTGGTTTACATGTTTTTTTTTACTAGGTGTATTTTGACCATTGATGGTTAGGGGTTCCCAAGGTTGACCATCAATGATCATCCAAACTGTCGATGGTTAGGGTCCACAAAAAAAGGGTCCTAATGGTCAGGGTCATTTCACTTGGTCAAACTAAGTGTAGATGGGTTTCGTGAGGCTAGATTGGTATAGGTTTATCCCAAGGGGGTCCTAAGCAAGTCTAAGGATATTTTTGACATTTAGAATCACAAGTGTGCAGATTTTTACTGTCTATATTTTATCCCTTTTTCTTGTTTAGCTTATGTGAATGAGCTACAAAATAAAAATAGAGTATGGGTCAAGGGTTTGGTTGCCCCAAGAATGGAAGGAGGTGTTCCCCCTCAAACTAGGATTTGATGAGGTGAAGATAAAGTAGGTACAAGTTTGATAAGTGGTAGATGGTGAGTCATGAGGTGGTGATATGAGGTCAGGCATTTAAGATACAAATTTATGCACAAAATATGACAAAAAGTAGTAATATCTAAGATCACACAAAGATTAGAATTGCCAAGGTGGAAAAAATAAGGGTTGGTGCTAAGAATTACAAGGTACATGTGACCACCTGTAGGCATGGTGGTTGGGAACACTTGTAAATGCAAGTCTTCTAAGTGATTTATGTGTTTCTGGTGGGTATCTAAGGAAGGAAGTGCTCCCATGAAAAACATAAATGGGTCAAGTTTCATGGGTATCTAAGGTAGGAAGTGATTTTGGTGAGACACAAATGAGTCAGTATGCATGAGGTGGTGTAAAATGTAAAAATTCATCATGGTAATGTTATTGCTATAGTCAAAAGACCAGGAAATAAGTGTCATAAAATTGCATACTAGATGGGCCAAAAGAGACCAATAGTGAGGTGATCAGGTGATCAGGATGGTGAGAGAAAGGCATCTCCAAAATTAGGAAAAAGCTTTGTGTAGTTGTGTTAGAAATTTATAGGTTGTAGGTATAAGTAAAATTGGGGGTTTTTAGGGTTTCATCACTATTGGCGATCAGGATCCCTAGAAAGTGACCATTGATGATCACCTTGACTATTGATGGTCAGGAGAAACCTTAAAAAGATAGATGGGTAAAAGTGAAAAACAAAAGTAACTTTATCATTATTACTACCATGTAATGTGGATCCTATCTTTGGTGATTTTGGTACTTTTGAGAGGAAGGTGTTTGTTGAGGTGGGTATTGCTCATTGGCCAAAGGTGTGTGGGTGATTTCATGGGTCCAAGATGTAGGGAGCACAAGGATATGGCTTAGCACCTACTTGTGGGCTCAAACCATGGAGGAGGTCATGGAATGAGGTAGGGGGTGCATTAAAATTGCTAGATTAGGTTTGTTTTACATTATTGGGTTTGCTTGGGGGTAGGTCTAGAAATGTGAGATTTTGCTTGTATGCCCTAGGTAGGTTTTTAGGGTTTCTAGGCAAATTAGTGGGTAGAGTGTCAAATTGACAAGGTGGGTGGGTGATTTGAATAGCATGTTAGTTGGTTAGAGTGCTTAGGTTACTGTTTAGCATGCTTGTTAACTATTTAGGGCTCTGACATTTTGGGCATTCTAGTCATAAAATGCACATAGGTGATCATCAATGATCAAGTCTGACAGTTGATGGTTGACACCTTTGGAATTAAGGATCTCCAATTATTGGTATTTAGCATGATCATCGATGGTTAGATAGGCTAGGTTAGCTTGTTTAATGTTTTTTGATGTTTAGGCTAGGTGCTTAGCTTATGTAGGGTTAATGCTTAATAGTTAGGGTTAGGGTAAGTGGTTAGGTTTAGATTAAGGGTAATGGGTTGAGAAATGAATCTAGGTTGTTAGGGGATAACATATCAAGGGTGAGATAGGTGGGTATCTAGGTTGTTAGGGGGTAGCATAGCCAGGGTGAGATAGGTGGGTAAAAGTGATAGAGGAATAGGTCAAGTATCAAAAAGGTAGGCTAAATAGGCCTAATAATAATAACTGAGCTCAATGTTTGGTTTGATGTAGGCCAAGGAGTAGATATAAATGCATGATCATGTGTCACATGTCTTCCTTGTGCTTCTCAAGGGAATGAGTGTGGATGACTAGGCACATATGGAGGAGGTAGGGCTAGGAGTGATGAGGCACTACCAACATGTGCCTAGAGATGCATCTATGATTATAGCACTCATCGAGAGATGGGATCCTACTAGTAATACCTTCTTGCTACCAACTAGGGAGATGACTAGTCTCTTAGAGGATGTACATAAGATCACTCAGATCCCACTACATGGTGAGGTGATATATCAAATTGAGCAAGAGGAGTAGGATGAGTATGTGGAGTATCTATATGGGGATGATAGTGACTAATTATAGTGGCATTATGGAGGGTTTAGCTACATATCATTCTATGAGAGGGCTCTAGAGGAGAGGAGACTTATGATGATGCTAATGATCAAGGTTATGTGATTTGGGCTCCCAAATTCTAGAAATGAGAGGTTTCCTTATCTATTGTTGGCTATTTTGGTTGAGTTACTACTTAAGAGGATAGTGTTTAGTTGGGTCCTAATTTTGTTAGTTTAGATTTATTGGGAGCTATGGGGTTTTAGACACCATAAGAGATATGGTATCAGTGTGTGTCTGGTTCTTCATTGCTAGGCTTATAAGCACATGTAGGTTTTGAGACTAATGGGATTGTCATGGGTAGAGTACACATAGCTAGATTTCCCTATCAAATTCATGAGATAGAGAGACGATGTTGCTGTGTTAGGGGTAGGTGGTGGTATACATGATATTGAGTGGTTTAGGGATGCCCTAGGTGCATTAGTAGCTGGGGATATTACCTAGACCATATCTATAGTTTCCCATCTTGCTAGGCTATAGGAGGTAGACCCTTTCCATACAGAGTTATGGGTGGATAATGGGCCACTAAGAGGATGAGGTTGAGTTTATTCCATTTAACCAAGTGCAGTGTCATTTTGGCTTGATACAAGGTGTACTGGGTCTACATCCCTAATATAGGAGGCAAGATTCATAGGTTTAGTTACCAGTGCCTCAACCTACCCTAAAAATTTTGTATGGTGGCTTTGAGGAGCTTCTTTTTAGGGACCTTGTGGATGATGTAAGTTACATAAATGGTTATATGGATTGATACCAATTTATCTATGTAGTGGTAGATGTTGGTGGAAATGATGGAGGGGTAGGCTGATGGCTATAGATCTAGCCAGCCATGATGGATAGGGAGGGGAAATATTAGTTATACCCCAATCTTAGATATAAGTGTTGCAAGGATGGGTGGCTACACTACAAGGCCATATCACCATATTACAAGGTCATCTTAACACTGTTATAGGTGAGAGAGACTAGGCACAGGGATCCCTAGGTATAGTTATGTAGGAGAGGGACCTACTGAGACAAAGGGTTAGAGCAAGTGTAATATTAGGAGGGATACCATGGATAGTGCCATAGTCATAGTACCTAGCCACCATAGAGGAGCTTAGATACTATGAGGTGATGGTGTTAGACTAGTTTCCCCATACCATGAGATATGTAAAATATAGAGCTAGTTTGGTTGGTTGGCCCTCAATAGCTACTCCAGGTTAGTGGGCTACTATAATGGGTCAAGAAGGGGTCTTAAGGGGACCATAACTAGGGATAGGTGTAGGCACAGATGGGGCTAGTGGTAGTGGTTCAAGCCCATGATTATGTTTAGATGTGTTATTATGATGTACTATTTTGATACTGACCTACGTGTTAATATAGTGAGATGTCTATTTTTTTAGAGAGCTAATACATTTTTACATGTATTATTTTTTGATTATTCGATGTATATGATGTATGGTTTTCAATGTTATATATGATGGATGCTTATGTTTCATGTGGTCTTCATGTTTATGATTATAGTTATGGATTATGGTTCATGACTTATGGTGTAAGATATTAGTGTTCTAATTAGTAGCTTAGGCATGTGATGCTAGAAAGATAGTTATGATGTTGTGATTTTGTTCATGGATGTGATAGGATGTGTTATTGATGGATGTATGTTATATGCTAATGTAATAGTTTTATTTATGGTCATATGGATGGAATGGTGAATGGTATTTGTTATGATGTCTTGCTCATTGATTTAGTTTATGCTTATATTGGTGTAATGATATGCTTATAGGCTCATATGATGTGATAATTTTAGATGGATAGGTTGATGTTTATGGTCTATTGTGATATGTTTACATTGTGTTTAGCACATAGAGAGATAGATGGTGTTGCTTATTGACATATTTGATAATGTTCATGCTTTTGATGTGATGTTTGTTATTCATGATCAAAGAGGTAGAATGTGAATATGGTTAAGTATGAAAATACATGAAGTAAGTAGGTAATAAACTAGATGTGTAGGAAAGAGATAAGAATCATGAGAGGTACATCCACATGAAATGATAAAAGATAAGAAAAAGAAACATGATGCATTTTCATTGGTAAGGATTGACACAAAACCCAAAGCTAGATTGGCATAGTGAAGAGAATCCTTTCAGATGCTTTACATTAGCATGCTTATGTTCATAAATAGGTATCTTGATCACATTATGTCAAGTAATCTCATAGTACCATGCACATGAGATGTGGAGGGAGAATGGGTGAAATTGGAACCATTAGTGAAACTAGTATACCTTTTCTATAGTTTTCTAAAGAGGTAGTATATACAAGTATATATTTATATATAAAGTGTAAATTGATCGATGTGGGAAGTCTACTGAAGAGATTTTATTGTGGATTTCCAAGATTATTGCATTTATGAGAGTCAATTGTGGCCTTTAAAATTCTTTTATTTTTGCTTGGGGGTTTTTACTATTTTGCTTTTGTTTTAGGGTTTGGGAATTTGATCGATGCAAGAAGCTTCTAGGAAATTGCTAGATTTGACAAATGCTTTACTCAGCCATCTTTCAAGGGAGTGGTCTAAGTTTATGTGCATAGTTCAAATTATTTTTATAGTTTTCCTTTAATGGAGTAGTCCACCTTATGTTTGGCAATTTTAGATGATTTTTTAATGCATATCCTTCAAGGGAATAGTCTTTGAATGCTAAGAATGACCCATAGGTTGTTTATGACTTTTGATATTATTTTTTCTTGATATAGAATTCCTTATACATGCTTAAGGTATTACCTTTATGAAGGCAAAACTAGGTTAACACGAAGGTCCAATCGGTGAAAAAGGGTTATAGGTGGCAACGACCATAGGAACCAATTTCAAAGAGATGGGAAGTACTATGAAAATCATGCCATGGATAGAGCCTTCATACCCATAGTTCAATATTAGGCTATAATTATGATGGATAATCACATGATTCAATTTAAGTCAGTTGCCCCTAAAAAAGAGGGAAGTGAATGTGGTTATAGGGGATGAGCTTAAGTTAAACAAATGATGATTGTGATCCCTGTTTAATAATAAAAGGGATGTAGATACGAAGAATTAAGAGGCTTAGGTTCTAGTTTTCCTTTGAAAGAAGAAAAATGATAAGCTCTTAATCCATACTTATGGGTTATGATGTAGCATCTAAGCTAATTGAAAGCAAATTTTCCCCTTTTTCTTTTCTCCATATTAGTTACATGGTGATTTTCCTTGAGAACAAGATTTCCAATATTGAATTTTTGGACTTTCACATGTTTTATAGGCACATTTGATTCATTCTTGATAGATATGGAGATGGTAAAGGGTGGCCAAATGATGCTCATCAAGTAGCTCAAGTTAAGCTAAACATTCCTAATGATAGTCATTTTTTGAAATAAGATTATGTAAACATATGCGAAGAGAAGGTATTTG
This sequence comes from Torreya grandis, assembly GCA_037957365.1. Classification (NCBI taxonomy): domain Eukaryota; kingdom Viridiplantae; phylum Streptophyta; class Pinopsida; order Cupressales; family Taxaceae; genus Torreya; species Torreya grandis. The sequence continues at coordinate 1,686,693 of JARHVA010002901.1, forward strand.
GACTTCAAGAGGTAATATAGCCTCAGCTCCAAAAATGAGAGAAAAAGGTGTAGTACTCATATGGGTTTGAATGATAGTATAATATGCCCATAAGGTGAAAAGGATGTGCAAGTATCAATCCTAACTCGAGGCATTAACCATTTTGGTAAGCATGTTGTTAAGAGTTTTGTTAGAGGCTTTGGCTTATCCATTTGCTTATGGGTGATAAGGTGATGAAAGCTAAGTTTAATACTAAATACATCACAAAGGCCTTGGACTTGTTTATTTTTTAAGGATTTACCATTGTCGATGATGATCTTAAAGGGCACACCAAAATGGTAGATGATATGGTGGTTGATAAATTTGATAATCTTTTCCACTTTTGTCCAGATAAGAGGAATAGCTTCCACCCATTTGGTAAAATATTCAATCATGTTATTGACACTTGACATACTTTTTCACATAATCACAATAGTCTTGGTTAAGGGTGGGCCAATGATAGCCTAGGTAGAGGATGCACTTAGCCACAATGAGTCCACTAAAGTGGCCGTGATAAATACCCTCATGTGTTTCTTTGATAGCATGAGAGGATTTTGGACCATGAAGGCAATGGAATAGGAGGCCATCAAAACTATGTTTGTAAAGAATTCTTCCCATAATGGTATAACAGGAGGTGCTCTGAATAAATTCCTGATGGGAATTCCTAGAAAGGCTAGAGGGAATGATGTCAAGGTGAAGTTATTTGAAGGTTTACTGATACCAAAGGTTAGGTAGAATCTCTTCCACACTAAAGATGGTTGGAGTGTCTGATTTAGTACAGGAAGGTTTGGTTAAGCAATGGACAATGACTGATAATTTGGAGTCTGAGGATGTTGATGGGATCTAAGAGGAAAGATAAGCCATGGTATCAACAAACTTGTTGGTAGATTATGGGGTGGTTTGAATATGGTAGTATTCAAAGGATGATAAGAGTTCTATAACTAGTTGTCTATATAGTTGCATCATTTCATTCTTACACTAGTAAATGTCATTGACTTGGTTGATGATAAAATAAGAGTCATCAAAGATATTAATTTCTTTTACTCATAAGGCTTAGGTAGTTTGGAGACCTATTACTAGGGATTCATACTCATCCACATTATTGGTGTATTCAAAGTTGAGTTTAAATCATAAAAGAAGTGGTTCACCAATAAGGGGGATAAAAATGATACTAGCTCCCCCACCCCACTGACATCTAGAACCATCAAAAATCATGGTTATGTGATTGGTAAAATCCACTTGAGATAGACTTATGATTGACTCATTTATAAATTCAAGAGGGGGAGGTTAGGTGTTTGCTAGGGGTGCATCAGCTTATTGGTCGGCAATGACTTACCCCTTGATTGATTTTTTTATAGGAACTCAAGGTCAAACTCAGCTAAAAGCATGAGACACTTAACCATACACTATTTTTGGTATGGTTTGGAGTGCATGTACTTGAGTGGATCGGTATTAGTTATGATAAAAGTTTTGGTTAAGAAGGTAGTGACACTGTTTGGTGTCCATGAAGACTAGAGCCAAGCAAATTTTCTTGATATGTGTGTATCAAGTCTCATACTCAAAAAGTGTGCAATTAGTGTAATATATAGATTACTCTTTATGGTGTTCATCCTAATGGGTAAGCATTGCCCCTAGGGAATTGTCCATGATAGAGATATAAAGGTAGAAAGGTTGGTCATCCTTAAGAGGTATGATGATAGGTGGAGATATAAGGTACTCTTTGAGTGCATCAAAGGCCTTTTAACAATCAAAATTCCACTTAATATAGATGTCCTTTTTCAATAGGTGGTGGAAGGGTTGACATTTATCAAAGAGTTGGGAGATAAAATGGAAAATGGATTAGAGCTTCCCCTATAAACTATAGAGTTGCTTAAGATTGGTTGGAGGTAACATCTCAAGGATGGCTTTGATCTTGGTCAGGTCAACCTCAATTCCTCAAAGGGAAATGATGAAGCCTATAATTTTGCCTAACAAGACCCCAAAAATACATTTCTTGGGATTGAGGTAGATAGTATAATGGATAAGTCACTCAAAGATAATCTTGAGAATGGTTAAGTGGTTTTGGCAAAGTTTGGACTTTCCAAGAAGGTCATCTACATAGTCTTCAATGATTATATGGATAAGGTCATGGAAAACATAGGTCATGGCATGTTGGTAGGTTTCACCATCATTCTAAAAACTAAAGTGCATGACTCTATAATATAAAGTCCCTTATAGGTTGATAAAGGCAGTTTTGTGCTGATCTTTAGGGGCATTCAAAATCTAATTATAACCTGAGAATCCATCCATGAGTGACAACATCTCATGACCTATTGTGAGATCAAAAATTTGGTCAAGCTAGGTAAAGGAAAGTCATCCTTTAGGCAGCCAAGGTTGAGGTCATGAAATTCCACATAGATACGTAGTCCCCCTATGGATTTAGTGATAGGCATGATGTTTGAAACCCACTGATGATAATCAATGGGTTTAATGAAGTTGATAGAAAGAAGGCATTAGAGATATTCTTTGACAAGGATAGATATGTAAGGATGCATGAAATATAGATATATGATAGGCTTGGTATCATGATTAGTCACAATGTTTTGAGTGGTAATAGTGGGGTCAATACTCAGCATGTTGGCATATGACTAGGTGAATGCAATATTGTGGTCCTGGAAGAAGGTAGAGAAGTCTTGTAGTTCCTCAAGGGTGAGAGTTTGGCCTAGTTTGATAACATGGGGGTTTTTTAGAGTGCCCATGTTAATATCCATGGTGGGTTCATTCAACATGGTTGAGGTCTCTAGAGGTAAGGATTTATGGATGGAGGAATTAGGTGCACCAAGGTAGGTGAGAATGGAATCATCATCCTAACACTAGACAGTGTGAATGGTAAGAGAGTCTTCTCCTACCAATTCAAGATGGATTAAAGGGATGGATACAGGTGCCCCTTCCTTTTGAAAAGTCAGGGAGCTAAGGGTAATCATCTTGATGAAAAAAAAGTTAGATGGGATGATGTCCTCATCCTCACCCACAGGTGGAGGGGGTGTTGGAGAGGAAGGGGTCTCTTCTTCAACAATGGTAGGGATAATTTATTTGGATTTATTATTATTGGGTATAAAAAACCAAGTTCATGTTTCTCATGAGGATTTTAGGTCTCTATTAAAGTCAACATGTGTGATCCATACTCATATCATCCTAAACTAATTCCCTTCCAAGTACACCTATGAAGGTATAGTTTGGTGAAGTCTAGGTTGTCCAAATAAGATAAGGTGGAGGTGAATGGTTGAGGTGAAGAGGGAGTATTAAAAACATTAGGTGGATTGTCAATTTGCCATAGATAAATTGGGATTGATAGCTTAGAGGCCCCAAGGGGGTAATGGCTCCAATGTTGAGGTCATAACCTGATTGGTGGTTGAGTCTTCCATGTTCTTGGGGAGTTTGAAAGTTGGCAAGAATGAGGAGGTGGTATTCTCCAAGGGTAAGGCATTGAAAGGTGGGTTATAAAGGATTAGTGATGGGTATCTAGTTTATGGGGATAGATAAAATGGTATATACCTTAGTGGAATGGGAAGCAATGTATTTGGCTTCTATGGGTGAGGGCTTGGTGGTTTTTATTTGTAGTGCTTTGAATGGAGGTAGGAGAACATCATTAGGTCAGTAAGTCACATTACATGCTACAAAAGGGCTAGGGTCAACTTGTATGGTAACAACTGACCTTCATGTTCAAACTTGACACAAGAATGAAGGGTGGAAGGTACATAACCCATGGATTGGATCCAAGGTCTCCCTAATAACACATTATACATGAATTCACCTTCAACCACATAAAAGAGTTTGATGAGTTTGCAAGGTCCTAGCCAAATATGAAGGATGATAGTTCCAAAAGTAGTGTTCATATTGTCATTAAATGATCTAAGGATGGTAGAAGTTTTGGACATGACATTGTCAGGTAGCTTGAGTTGCTCATAGGCATGGGAAGAGATGATGTTCATACTAGCTTCCCCATCGATCATAACCCATTTGATTTTGGTTTGGTTGATGTGGGATATAATAAAAAAAAGGGGGATCTAGGTCCTCAAGATGGATAGAAGGTATCTCTGAGTCCTTGAAGGTAAAAAGGGTGGAGAGTTGGAGAGCACCTACAAAGGCCTCTATAGGTTGGGAGTCTCCTAGTCTAACCTCAATAGCTTATATAGCCTTTACCATGGCCTAACAATGGTGGGGTGAGGTTGAAATGAGATCATAGAGGATCCTCTTAGTTAGGGTTGAGTGAAGTTGTTTAATAATGACCCTCCTGATGGATTTAGATGGGTTAGCCTATGAGGTGCCAAAGATGGTAATTTTGGGCTTAGCTGTAGACATGGAGGTTTAGATCTAGTTTGATTTAAGTTAAGTTGGTGGGTATGTCTATAGAATGGACACTTTGGCTTGCCCTTTATCCTTTTGTTGTGATCATGTGACCACATTAATAGTATGGATAGAGGGGCAAGATGTGATGGGGGTTAGGTAGATTCTCCATCACTCTGAGGTGAGAGTGGGGGATTAGGAATGTGTTGATCACTGGCTATTAGGTGTATTGGTGGAGGAATGGATGGAAATTAATATACTAAAATATCATCCTCATCATAGAGTTAGTGGATAATGGCCTAGAGAGCTTTAAAACTTTTTGTGTCATGCCTAAATGTCTTATGATAGGAGCACATTTGATGGTCATCATACCAAGTTGGATTTGGACCAACAAGATCAAAAGTTTTGATAGGAGGTAATGTGAGGCAAGATGTCTATAATAATATTTTAAAAATGGTCATATAGGATTTTTCTAGAGGTAATAAAAGTTTAGGGATCATGGTTTGGGTTGGTAAGATGGGCATATTAGTGGCAATAGGTTTGGTGAGAGATGGTTTGGTTAAGGTGGTGTTTCTAGTTGATGGTTTTGGTCTAGGTATGTTGGTAGTTGGGGTGGCTGAGTTTGATGGTCTAACTATTGGTAATCTAGGAAGGACTAGTGTATCAAATAATAAGTGAGCTGGTGTAATCAATAGTAGTGGGTGACATATGTTAAAATGGGGTTACTTTTTAAGCAAAGTGGAAGGGTGAGGCCCTAAAATAGAGGGCAAGGTATAAGGAGGTAGAGTCTTAATCATGCGACCCTTCAATGTTTTCATCCTATTAGATGGTGTGGGTTGAGACTTGGGTATAGGCTTAGGTGAAGTTAAGTCTACTTTTAAGGATGGGTGAACCAAACCTCAAGTAGAGAAGGCACCAAGAGTTTTGAAAGGTTTGGTTGGTGATGTGGTGGTTGTTTTGGCTAACTGAGAAGGTGAGGGGTTGGTAGAAGTTTAGATTGGTTTAAGAGGTGGTGGAGAGATGATGGATTGGTTAGTTAGAGGCATGATATAATGTTTAGTTGGGAAGCCCTAACTATTACCAAAAATTGGTTTGATCTATGTTTAGTTTTATATCCATACCTAACTTTTGAATGATTTTGTAAAAAGTTTTATATACTAGTCTAGCCTCCTATGTAGTGGGTGCTGAGGAGACACCTATGGGTTGAGGAGGAGGGTTGATAGCCTTGTTCATTTCCTTAAGCAAGGGGGGTAAGTTTGGGCTAGGTGGCCACTCCATGAGGAGTGTTTGTGAAAAATTTGCTCCCTTAGGCATGATGTCCATAGTTATGGATTGGTCTATAGTTAAGGGAGGTGGTGGGCTAGGAATGGTTGTCTATTTGAGTTGGCTATCCAAAGGGGTGGTTGATTATTCTATTCCTTTATGAGTAAAGCTAAGGAAAAAATAACCTCCTCAATTTGGGCCTTAGAAGGAATTGAAAGTGACTCCACCACCTCGGTAGATGAAGTGGGGGAACAACAAGTAGGTTGGATGATAGGCATATTGAGGACCATATTGACCGTGTGGGCATCATGAGAATATTCAACTTGTTTCTCCTCAACTTTAACAAGGGCATGGTTGGGAAAAGGTTTCTTGAAGATGTCAAGAGCTTGATTTTTAGGGGCATTGGGATTATCCAACATGAGTTCCCCTTTGTCAATAAGACTCTAAACAACATTCTTGAAAGTATTACATCGGTTGACATCATGTCTAATTGCATGATGAAAAGCACACAAGTCATTATCATTATACCAAATAAGTGTTGGATGAGATGAATCAAATTATTTGGGAGGTTTGAAGGGTGGAATTTGTATAAATTTAGCTTTTAGTAACTTTTATAGAATTGAGGTATAAGATTTTCCAAATGGAGTGAATTGTTTTTGGTTGCTTTGGTTTGGCTTCCTTGTATTTTGGTTAGACATAATGATAGAGTTTTGTTGATTGACATTGGGTGGAGGGGTAGTTTTAAGGATGATGGTATTCACAATTCCCTTAGTCTAAGTTTTAGTATTGGCTTGGTTTCCTGGTGTGGAGGAAGAGGTTTTGTTGGTCTTAAAGGTAGAGTTATTATTTTGTAACTTCAATTTTCCCTCATCTATGGCCTAGTTTTCTAGCTTACATGCCATGGTAAAAGCCTCATCAAAAATTTTGAAGCTTTGGACATGTACTATATAAGACATATATTTGGCGTAGGCTCGAGCAAAGAGTTTTATAAGTTCAGGTTGAGGCAGGGAAAATGAAAGTTGATTAATCAAGCTTCTCCAAGGGGTAATAAAATTGGTAATGGACTCATCATCAAATTACCTGGTAAAATAGAGGTCCATGATAGAGACCTTCTTAGAAATGTTAATGGAAAAGTGATCTAAGAATACTTGTGCTAGTTGGGTGAAAGAAAAGATGGAATGCTTGGTGAGGGCACTATACCAATCGAGTGTTGGGCCAAATAAAGACATGGGGAAGGTTTGAAAGAAAAGGGAATTATTGAAAGTAATCATGTAACATGCATGCCTAAAATCCCTAAGGTATTGTTAGGGGTCCTCCTTACTTTAAAATTTGGTAAATTTTAGAAGCTTCCATTGAAAATGATAAGGACTGATGGGGACAAAAGGATGAATAGGTTCGTTACAAATCTAATCATAAGATAGGATGTCATGAGCCCCTAAAATGGATGACTCAAGGTTGGTCATCTTTTCCATGATCATTTTCATTAGGTTGGTTGAGGTGGTGCACCAAAAAGATTGTAATATTGATATTGTGGTTGAGTTTAGGCAACATGTTGGTAATTATTTGGTAGTTGAGAGGCTGCCACATATTGAAATGTGGATGTTAGAGGTTGAGTAGTGGGTATATACCCTTGTGGGTTAGGGATGTATCCTAGATTGGGTACAATGGGTAACTATTGAGGAGTCCTTATGGATTGGTCATGGGTGGTAGTTGAGTGGGTGACAAGAGGTGAGGTAGTGGCTTTTGTGTTAATGGGTGGTGAAGTCGAAGGGATAGATACCCTTGAGCTTGGTAAAGGGCTATTGACAGATGAGTTAGTTTTGATAGAGGGGAGGTTGGTAGTGTTGGTGGTGGGTGTTCTAGTAACAAGTGGAGCATGATGGGTTAATGGTTGGGTTTTTCCCAAGTTAGAGGAGTCATTAGTAGGGGTAGAAGGTGTAAGGGTAGTGGTTGGTTAGATAGGTTGATTTTTAGCTATGGCATCAAATGTTTTAGTAGAAAAAGATGAATGGGTAGTCAAAGTTTGGGTGGTGATCATGGAAATATAGATACCCTTCATAAGGTGGGATGGCATGCCATAAGGATGACCTTGAGGTGGAGTTGAAACTTGGATATGGTGAGGGGAGGTGTTAAGATAGTGTTGAAGGGAAACTAGATTGTTATCTAAAAAAGTTGTAAAATCCATGTCTCCTTAGGGAAATACCCATAGAAAAGTATGGATTTATAATGGATGAGGTGAATATTTTTCCATAGAAATGTACTCCATAGATGAGGAGGTAGAAAAGGTTGATTTAAGTGATGGGTTCTGCTCTACTAAGTCTCTTCGCTGCTAGTGAGTGAGAACCATACAATAAAAAAGGGGAGAGAAAACAAGAACAAACTCACCACTCAAACAAGAATAATATAATAAAATGATCAAGTTAATCAAGACACACACTATGAATTACATTAAGCCTAGAGGTTAGTTTTAATCTCACTTTTAGCTTATGCCTTAGTTGATGAGAATGTGTGGATCAAGTACTATAGAAGCAGTATATGGTTGGTTTTAGCTTGTTTAAGTGCTCAAAATAATCTATATTTGAATCAATATGTGGCTTGGTATTGGGGCCTACCCATTCACTTCATGGTCTTGTAGTGATAAGGGTGTCATGTGCTTAGCCAATATATATTGATATCCAGAGTTTACACTCAACCAGAGAGCTGAGCTGGTTCTCCCCTTGGTAATGACCTCCAAGTAGGTTTGTCAAGAATGGGTAAGGTGACCATTAGGTGATGAAATCCCATTCAAGTCTTGTCTTAAATTTTTTTAATGTTTGATTGATGAAAGTGGTCTAGCTAGTGTGTGAAACAAAAGTGATGCTATGATAAGATTATTGTACTATAATTCAAAGTGAACTAATGTTAAAAGCAATCAATGGATGTAGTTGATTTTAAACCCAAAAGAAATTTTAGTTTCAATTATGTGTATAAATAGAGAGAAGAGCATACAAATGCAAAGAAAATTTGAGTAAAGACTCTAGGTCCCACTGGGCATGCCAAAATGTTTCATGTAAATTTTCACATAAGTTCTAAATAAAAAAGAGAAAATGAACTCGATACGGATGTGGTTGAAAAAAAATTTGGTTGTGTGCATGCTAGATCAAAAAATTGTGACGAGCTCATCTTTGGCTTGGGAAGAAGACCTGTAGATAAGAAATCACTAAAGTAAACTTGTTTTTTAGACAGATAGTTGGGTGGATTGCCTAGCGATAGCTAGATATTAGAAGTGAGAGCTTCCTTAGGGGTTGTCAATCCACACATTTTAAATAATTAATTTGATAAAACTAGAAATGAGGTACTTGAATTAATTAAAGATCACTAAAATTGAACACAAGAATGTTTGTTAAGAAAATATACTAGAAATGATCTTAGTGATAAACTAATTAGTATAAGTGTTAATGGGTTAGAGTATGCTTTAAAAAATATAAGAGAGGTTTGTGAGTGGTCAAATACATAGAAAATTATATTTGATTGGGTGTAGGTGGGTGAAAACAAGTTACTAGTTTTTACTGCCATAGGTGACCATTGACGGTTAGGGTGATCATCAGTGGTTAAGGTGACCATCAGTGGTCAGGCTAATTGTCGATGGTTGACTATGGAATTTTAGGTTTGATAAAGAGATGAATGATGGGATCCCATAGATGGATTTTGAGAGTTGAGGAAAGGTTGGATTGATTATGAAATGGAATTAAAGAATATGAATGTTGACAAATAAGTACTTGCCTTGCCAAAAGTCAGTTGGGTGGGTGGTTGATGTAGTTACCCTGTTGGTGGAATATGGCTTAATTCTGGTAGAGTAACAGTACCTAAGAGCTTGGTTGAGAGGTGATGATAATTTTCCTCCTAATAATATGTTCAATGTTTGACAATGCTAATGATGTTGATTGACCTACAAAAGAAAACTCATGGATGCCTAAGCCCCTGATAATTATTGTAGATGATTTGACCTCCCAAGCCTCTCTCTCTTATAGGCACAAGCAAGAGGAAGAAGTGAAGGTGTAATTGGGTCATATAAATATAATTTTTCCATGTAAAGGCTTGTAACTAGAATTAGATAAGTTATATTTAGAAAATAAATGTAGTTGGTTTTCATGTTGTTTGTTAAGAGGTGGATTTTAATCATCAATGGTCAGGATTTCTCAAGGTTGACCATCGATGATCACCTGGACTATTGATACTCAGGGTCTACAGGAAAAGGTTCTTAATGGTTATGGTCATTAAGCTTGATGAAACTAAGTTTAAATGGGGTTTATGAGGCCATATTGGTGTAGGTTTGTCCCAAGGGGGTCTTAGGTAGGTCTAGGGTTATTTTTTATATATAAAATCATAGGTGTGTGTATTTCTAGTGTCTACACCTTGCCTTCAGTCTTCATCATTTTGACCAATCAATTTAAGCTATAGAAATTGATAAGTTCTTACCTTCATAACCAAAAAATGGGATCAATGATAGGATCACTCACTCATCCTTGGATCTACATTTGTCAGTTTAGATACTCACTATTAGATCTTTATTGCAAATATTGAATGCTCATCGTAGATCTTCAATATCACAAATTTGGATAAGTATGGGAACTTATTTAACTCTACCTGAGAAGCCAAAATTTCACCTTAATAAATTTTGCTATGCACCATGTCTAGACCTAAAATTTTAACTATATGATTGCCTTTTATATGGGAATCCATCCATGTATCAAACTTATCCTAAAACCTTCACACATGTGAAATATGATGTCATCAAAACACTTACTTAGATTTATCTATCAAGATGGCTACTTGAGCTTAGACATTCATATGACTATTCTACTAAATTCTATTCACTTTCATAAGCACTCATAACATCCCATAAGGTCTCTTAGCTCATATACATCCAAACCTACCTTGCACAACTTTATGCTCAACCTCATCATCATTATGACATCACTACTTTGTCATTACCTTTGACATCAATACATGACATCATCCTTTTGACATCAATGACAACATACCTCCAATAATCTCCCCCTTTGTCATTGATGGCAACCTCTTCTTTTCTTTCTCTCCTTTTTCCATTAATGATAAAGTGTACTAAACAACCACTAATCTCCCCTTAACATCATGTAAGAATTCAAATATACTTTTAAGTGCTCAAGATACTTACATAATTTCATGTATATGAATCAATTTCCCCCTTTTGGCATACACCAATCTAAACTTGGGATTTTTAGATCCTTGGACCTGTTCATCTAAAAAACACACAAGCTCCCTTTCTCCATGCATGAGGATTCAATACATTGTAAAAAACACATGACTTGGTTTGATCAAGTCATCATACAAATATGTTTGAAATCACAATTGTAGCAAACATCTTCATATCTCCACCATGACTGAGGCATCTGACATATGCCCCCCCTCACATCATGCACATCTCTCCAAACCATTCAATCTAGTTAGCTCTCCCTAACTCCTTTCTCTATGACATCTTCAATAGTTCTCCTTTAGGTTTGAAAAACATTTTTTTCAAACACTATCCACACACAGTCAATGCTCTTATGGAAACACCAATAGATCTCATATCTTCAAAACACTGTGAACTCCATGGCATACATAACTTGACATATATAGAACTCTGAGAGCATCTTCATAATATCAAAAATATGACGACACATTTTCCTCATACTCCATATCAACCTTGTGTTTCATGTAAATTTTCACTTAAGTTCTAAAGAAAAGAGAAAAAATAAACTTGATATGGGTGTGGTTGAAAACCCTATTTGGTTTTGTGCATGCTAAATTAGAATATGGTGAAGAGATCTTCTTTGGCTTGGTAGGAAGACCTATAGATAAGAAATCACTAAAGTAACCTTGTTTGTTAGACATATTGTTGAGTGGATTACCTAGCGATAGCTATATCCCAGAAGTGATAACTTCCTTAGGGGATATCAATACACACATTTTAAATAGTTAACTCGATAAAACTAGAAATAAGGTACTTGCATCAATTAAATAAGACCATAAAACTAAACACAAGAATGCTTGTTAAGAAAATATACTATAAATGATCTAATTAGTGATAAACTAATTAGTACTAGTGCTAACAATTTGGGGTATGCTTCATAAAATCTAAAAGAGGTCCATGAGTGGTTAAAAACATAAAAAAAAATTAATTTAATTGGGTGTAGGTGGGTAAAAATAGGTTACTATTTTTTAATATCATAGGTGACCATCGACAGTTGGGGTGACCATCAGTGGTTAAGGCGACCATCGGTGGTTAGGCTAACCATCAGTAGTTGACCGTGGAATTTTGGGTTTGATAAATAGAAGGATGATGAGATCCCACAAATGGATTTTGAGAGTTGGGCAAGGGCTAGATTGATTTTTTAATGGAATTAAAGCATGTGAATGTTGAAAAACAAGTACTTGCCTTATCAAAATCCAATTGGGTGGGTGGTTGATGTAGTTAGCTTATTGGTGGAATCTAGCCTAATTTTTGTAGAGTAATGGTACCTAAGAGATTGGTTGAGAGGTGATGGCAAGTCAACTCCCAATAAGATGTTTAATGCTTTATAATGTTGATGATGTTGATTGACCTACAAAAGAAAAATCCTAGATGCATGAGCTTTTGATAATTATTGTAGATGATTTGACCTCCTAGGTCTCTCTCTTATAGGCTCAAGTAAGAGGTAGAAGTGAAGGTATAATTGGGTCATCTAAATATAATTTTTCCATGTAAAGGATCATAACTAGAATTAAATAAGTTATATTTAGAAAAACAACATGGGTGGTTTGCATGTTGTTTATTAAGAGGTAGATGTTGACTATCAATGGTCAGGGGTTCTCAAGGCTAATTGTCGATGGTCAAGGTCCATAAGAAAAGGTTCTTGATGTTTAGGGTCATTCAGCTTGGTGAAACTAGGTGTATATGGGTTTGGTGAGGTTAGATTGGTGTAGGTTAGTCCCAAGGGGGTCCTAGGTAGGTTCAAAGGTATTTTTGACATTCATAATCATATGTGTGTGTATTTTTGGTATCTACAATTTGCCTTCAGTCTTCATCATTTTGACCAATCAATTTAAGCAACAATAATTGACAAGTTCTTACCTTTAGAACCAAAAATCCCTAAACACACCTTGATCACACTAGAATAAGATCAACACACCTTTCTATGCAAATAGAACATTTTAAAAACTCACCATTCTTGATTAGACACCTGGAGACCTCCATTCCCTACCTGAAGACCTTGCACACATAGCTTCATTCTTCACCATTTGACTAACTAGATCAACCTTCAGATCACTAAACTTCTTCATGTCCTTTCATAATAATCCAACACATCTTTACATGACCTTTCTTGTCCTGTAACTTCAATAAAAAACTCAACTAACATCTATCATGCTTCCTCTTGCTAACAAGTGTCTCTTTTAATCCTAGATAGAGATACCCCTTTGACATAGAGAGACTAAAAGTCTGAAAACTAAAGACACTCCCATATCTCCATACATTTATTTAACTTGCAGTCCTACCTCATCATCTGATTGACTTTGAATGGATGCTTGACTTCATTCTTTGCTTTAGATTTGTCAAAAAATGTTGGCAACAAATATTTTTTCTTTCCTTCATGTCTATCATAGCAAACAAACCATCTATGGTCTTAGTTTGATCTCTCCTAACATAATTATGTTTTTGTAACCATGTGTGACATCTTCCTTACATACTAGGAGCTCCATATACATTGTTTTTCTTTGAGAACTCATTCAACCTATTCCTATAATATCTAGCAATTTGACCAACTTTATAACATCTAAAACAAACAAGATCATTCATACCTTTTACTTCATGATGATTGTGATCTTCCTTTGACTAATTTCTTCTCCTATTTTACTCTCTATATGGTCTTCTTTCTTTCACTCTAGGAGCTTGATTGAACTTATCTTGACTAAATGGTCTTTGTTTGCAAAACCTAGCAATGTGACCAACTCTATGACAACTTTAGCAAAAATTCCTTCCATACCTTTTGTTTGCATATGGTAGTGATATCCCTTTAACTAATTTCTTCTTATTACATAGTCCTTTGCCTTATGACTAACAAGATGAAAAATAAAGTAATGGCCCATAAAATATTTGGCATACCTTGAAGCATTTGGTTATCTAATTGGCTTCTTCCTTTTGCTCTTAACCTGATCTAACTTGTTTTATTTCATACTACCATCCTCTTTGTCTTATTCTAATCTCTTTTATTATTCTTCAATCTTATATGTCTTGATTATGACCTTTTCATACTCATATTTTAGGGAAACAAGATTAGTCTTCAATTGAACATATTCAACTTATTTAGATCTCATACTTGAACTTGCATCCGCTAACTAAATTTTGAGATCTTTGATGGTCTTATTATCCTCCTTAGCTTCTCTAGCCATGTCAGCCTTCAATCTATATGCTTTCTCTTCAAAACACTTGATTTATTCTTGATTCTTCTTTTCCTCTCTCTCAGACTTGCCTAACAAACTTCCCTCAAGAGAATTGACTTGTGAACCAAGACCTTTGATCATATTCCTCATTTTATGATTCCTCTTCTTTTACTCCTTTGATTCACCAAGTGCACCCATGAGCTCAACTTCTAGATAAACTTATTCTTCCTCACTATCATAGAACACTTCTTCTCCACTATCATGGCAAATTTATTCATCACACATGATGTCTTTTTATTTTTAACAACTTTACCTTTTAGCCATATTGTACTTTAAATTACCTTCAAGTGGTTAAACTTGCAAAAAAGATCCTACTATGATACCAATTATTAGATGTATAATCATTGAGATGGGGTTAAATTAGTTATGATAAATAATCTAATTATAATTATAAACTCTTAATCATTTATCACATATAATCATGAATCATACAAATTAACCATTATAATGAATAAATAAGATATAGTAAGATCAAGGACATAACGCATGACAGATGTGGGAAACCCTATTAAGGGATAAAACTCATTAAACCCTACAAGATAGACTATAGTCTTATAATGAAAAGATATAGTTTATAATAGCACTAACTAATTAAGGAATACCCATCCCTTAATTTAGTAATACACTAATCCCACAAGGAGTTACTACCCCTGTCTAGCGGAGCACCCATAACAACTACACCTTTTAGTAAGTTTCACTTTTTAATGAGGAACCAACCCCTTAGGCAAATAATCACCCACCCAAATACCTTGAAAAAATCATATTTAACACCTATTACTACTCTTTAACTAATTATGACCACCTTTTTTTCCACTCTTCACCTTCACTCTTTCATCCAAACAGTCTCAAAAGCTCACTCGCTCAATCTGCCTCTTCTAGACTCATTAGGTCCAATTACCTATGTATAAACTTGCATCAACTTAATTAGATAAACATGACTAATTATCTTTTCTCTATGATGTTCCTCACTAACATATACACTCTCTTTCAAAGGTTATCTACTTCACTTCACTCCACACTTCCTCAACTAACACAACTAGTCTAATTAGACCTTGTACTTATAACACTCTCTTCCTTTAACCCATCTTGGTAAAACAAGATGATTTACATATTTGAACCACACTTAACATAGGTTCATACACATTTTACATGTGATAACCACACTCTTCATAGGTTTATCATTACCTCATTAGCCCCAAACCACCATTAGGTCTTAGTGAGACCTAAAATAATTAGGCTTTCATATTCACACGTTACATGTGAGACTACTTGGACCACCTTCATCCTTTACCAATTATTCAAACACATCAAACATATCTATAGTATCCCCTTTATCAATCTCATATAGGTCTATTCCACTTTAAACACCAACTCAACACTTGAACCTACCAATTAGGTCTCCTCACTCTTTAGGCCTTCATAACAGAAAACATAGTCTCAAACCTCTAAGTCAACTACTCAAATATTTCAAATATATATATATATATATATATATATATATATATATATATATGTATGTATGTATATATATATATATATATATGTGTGTGTGTGTGTGTGTGTGTGTATATATATATATGTGTGTGTGTGTGTATGTATGTATGTATATATATATATATATATATATATATGTATGTATGTATATATATACATATATATACATACATATATATATATGATTAGATCACATTGGTGAAACCTTAAAGGCCTATTTAATTCATTCATGTTATTTATATACTTCAACACATGCTCTGAGGACTCAAAATAACTCTCTCAAAATGACCACTCAAACTAGTTATATATAGTCAAAATATAGTCAAGCTATTTTGACTCTCCATATTTTATCATGGGAATATCATGCCAAAAAATGCCTTATTATAATCCTTTTATACTAATACAACATCTCCATACTCATTTTCTTCTTCAATTCTACTCATAACTCTTTCAACTCACTTTTACAAAGTGGTCATTCAAATTGTCTGTAGCCTCCAAAAAACATACTTAACTTTTAGACATTTGATCATACTAAAGATGGATTTTTTAGACCTTAAAAATACTCACATATGGTTCTCATTGAGTATAAAACACTCTCTAATAGTTATTTCATCTTTAAATATTGAAATACCATCAAGAACAACTCAAATATCCTTCTCAGGTCACTTAGAAAACATGGTCAAACTTTTAGTCAAATTTGGAGCTCAATATTTGTAACTGTACAAACATTAAAATATTATTATCAACTTTTTTGTATGTACCTAAAATTCCTTTTCAAATTTTATTTTTACACCAATAATAAATTCATCCTAGATCAAAATATATTCATAAAATACTATAGACTAGTTTTTACTTTGTTAAATTCAAATACCAATGGTCACTAGTTAATGTAAAATCATCTGACACATGTCTTTATCTCATGTTCCCTAAAATCTTGATCAAATATGATCCATCTATATCCTTATAAGTTTCCTAGTCTTAACTCTCATCTCTCTCCATTGATCTTTGATCTTTACTTCAAAGATCATGCCACTTGACAGTGTCGCATACCTTCTGCACACCCTATAGTCAATCTTCAATGATCTTTCACCACTTGGTATCCTTGTGTGCCTTCTAAGCAATATGTTGACTTTTTGACTTAATACGCACCATTTATATTTCTCTACATGGTTGAACACACTCTATCAATATTCAATCTACTTGATCAAACATGCACTAATGATCTACTTGCTAGATCTCCATGATTATGACACATGTCTTCATCATGTTCATTCTTAGGTTCTTTGACTTATTGACTTCACTCTCACCATTGATCACTATCTAAAAATTTTAACACTCACCATTAGATCTTTATCTTGTCAAATTAATTTCTTTCCATAGATATTTATCTACTCGATCACTCACTCATCATTGGATCTTCATCTATGAGTTTAAACACTTGTCATTAGATCTTTATCATGAATATTAAATGCTCACCAAAGATATTCGATATCAAAAATTTGGCTAAGTATGGGAACTTAGTTAAATCTACCTAAGAAGCCAAATTTTCACCTTAATAACTTTTTCTACGCACCATTTCCATACCTAAAATTTTAACCACATGATCACCTTTCATAGGGGAATCCATCCATTTATCAAACTACTCCTAAAACTTCACATGTGTGAAATATGATGTCATAAAACTATTTACTCAGCTTTACCTGTCAAGATGACTACTTGAGCTTAGACATTCATATGAATATTCTAATGAATTATGTTCACTTCCATAAGCACTCATAATATCCCATAGGGTCTCTTGGCTCATACACATCCAAACTTGATTTGCATAACTTCATGCTCAATCTCATCATCATTATGACATCACCACTTTTTCATTACCTTTGACATCAATATATGACATCATCCTTTTGATATCAATGACAACATACCTCCAACAAATAGTTCTCTACCCTTCATCTTGTAAATAATATGAAAGGTCCACATTAACTCTTACAAAGTTATTATGAGGAGAATTCTCCACCTTCCATTTTACATACAATATGTATGGCTCATAGTAATCCCCCATTGATATTTTGAATAGCCTTCCTCCATCCTTCATCTTGGACAAGATCAAGGGCTCATGTTATCAATCCATGTGATTATCCATGTGCCTTATTGAGGATTCATTTGTAACCATCCATCTTAGAATCAAGTGATGGGTTCTCATTTTTTTTTAATTACTATAGATAGACCCTCTCCCTTTGTAATTCCTATGTGCATGTTTAATAGTGAAGCCCTATCAATTTCTTATGCTAACTTGTGCATCAAATTTCACTCTTAGCAAGTCAAATTTTCAATTTTTTTCAAGAAGAGATGGTATATTTCATGTTAATAACATTGATAAATACTTCTTGAGACTACATCCAAGTCACATCCACTTATGATAAGGTGATCAACCCTCAAAAAAGAAGGTAATAATTATTTATTTCTTCTCCTTATTTTAGTTTTGTTTAGATTTACCTTAGCTCATGAAGCATTGGGATAAAAGTGCCTAAAACATATTTGATTTTGATTATATATTCATTAATAATGTTATTAATCCCAATAGTAATCCTAATGACATAGTATGATCTTGATAATACTGATTATACAAAATATGAATATGGCAATGATACAAAACCTACATTATTTCATGATACTCTTTGTTTACAAGAGATCACCATTCCTTTGTTCAATGCATGATCTATCAATGGTAAGATTCTTATGGGAGTCATCAGTTAGTATCTATTCTTTCATTTTGGAAAAAACCATATACTTTACATTACATATATATGAAAAAAAAATATAAAAATACTAAAATATTATAGAAAAATAAGAAATTTAGGAACTATGCATGCTTATTAGTACTTTGTCATACATCAGTTTAATTATG
Organism: Torreya grandis; assembly: GCA_037957365.1. NCBI lineage: Eukaryota > Viridiplantae > Streptophyta > Pinopsida > Cupressales > Taxaceae > Torreya > Torreya grandis. The sequence continues at coordinate 1,705,186 of JARHVA010002901.1, forward strand.
CATATAATCACCTAAAAATAACACTTGAGTGCTAAGAGTGCTACTTGAGACCACCATCCCTAGCTTAGCCCTAAACCTATCTTAGGGCCTATTTTCACACTTATCTAGCCTTCATGTGGGCCATAGGCATCCCTAGACTTCCCTAAAGTAGTCCCAAACCCTCATCTTGACAACCTAGCCCCTAGTGCCTCAGGTTTTGCAACTTGGACACTAACACCATAATAGGGATAGTAGTGTAGCATGGTGTTAGTGTCCTAATTTTGGAACTATTATAATCTCCCTTATTTTTCTACCAATGGATATATTTTCAAATCTAAGACCACTTAGGGTTGGCCTAGACCTCTTTTAAGACCTAAAAAACACCATAATAATATTTATTCATGACTTTTATCCCTCTAACCACTAGATGGAAATCCAATGCAAGTTACACATACAAACTCAGAACAATTTGTGCACAATCAAGGTTATCAATTCCTATTTTGTCTAACTTCTACATATAACCATCTATAACATTCCTAAGCTCAGATTACTCAAATTTCTAGTCTTAAGCACATTCAAAGCACTCAATTCAACATTCTTATTATCTTTAATTACACTTGCACTAGCACTTAGGTAAGGAGAACTACATTGGTCTTGATCTCTCTTTGAAATATTGGTATGTAGGCAACTCTCATCATAGTGGGTTGTTGAGGATGTCCAACATACTCTAGTAATAACACACTTTAGTACTTGTATCAATTATATTCCCTAGAAACATGGAGGATTAGGGTTTACTCAAAAAATCAATCAAAATAGGTCATATATAGATATCTAGAACTCATGCGCATAGAAATAGGCTTAATAGACCCAAACATGGGTGCAACTATAAGCTCATAATAGTTTTGATAGTGAACACTAATACCACATGTTTTTACTATCTAATTATGGAACTACTAGCTAGGAGGGGTTTTAACACCTGGATCCTATTTGTGACACTCAAACTAGCCTGTCTCTTAGTTTTTAGACTCCAAATCTCATGTTTCAGTAATTTTTTAGCTATGCTCTTATTTACATTATTTATTGATATTTTTAGAAAGGTCAAATTAAGTCAATTTTGGTATAGATTAGTGACCATATTTATTACATATTTCTACCCTGATATACTATACTCAACCTTTTTAAAACATAGGATTTACATGCTTCTAAGTCCTAAAAGGTTAAAAGATTTGGTGAACCTAGCTTACTTTGAATATTGCACAAACCTTAACCCTAAATAACCCTAAGTTTTATATTTCTAGCATTTTTAGACCCATATTCAGATTTTGGATCCATACATCTTCTAATTTTATTTGATGTAATCATGATAATAATGAAAGAACAAGTTTATCACTTTTTGTTGTAAAGTCTAATACTTTCACTTACATGTTTATTTCCTTTAATCTAGAATGAACTCAAAAAATACATAAACACATGTATACATAATGATTTATATCAATTGATATGCATGTCATGTTTCATTATTTCCTTAACATGTTATTTTTCTCCTATGTGGAATTCATTTAAGAGGAAAATCCTTAAACACATAGGGAATATATTACATAAGATACCAAATTCATTACCTTAAATTAACAAGTCTCCTTTATATTTTTCTCTTTGATTCACTTTGATTCCTTACTTATCACTCCTAGACATATGATAACATTAATGGTCTTATTTATCCATCCTATTTCTTGACCCCACACATCTAGATACCATCCCACCTCTACTACTAGATCTACACTCCTAGTAGACCCTATAGTCTGGGTTATGATGTCCACATGTGGTCCCGAAGCATGGCAGGTTAGCCATACCCATGGCTATAGTTTCATCAACTAGAGTAGTGTTTCTTTATCCACATTTTCCATTTTGGATCTCTATAACATTTTGACACATATAAAGACATTTTATATGCATCACTTAGTGATACTCAGGCACCTTAAATAATAGAGTCAACTTATATTACTTTCATAATTAATACTATGAAATGGATTGAAGAGCATATTTGATTCAAAATTGAAGATCTCCCACCTTAGCACATCATAGATATACACTTGCCTCTCTGCATTTCATTACAAATTAATGAGGTGTGTGTTAAACATGTTTTAATTGATAATGTATTAGGATTAAAAATTTGTAATATTTATTTTCTTCAGCTTCTTAATATACATGTTAAGGATTTGGATCTTTCTAATATGAACATCTAAGGGTTCGATAATATTCCACACAAATTTTTGGGTCAAATCACACTAAACCTTACATTAAGGCCTAGAACGCTACCTAAAACATGTGAAGTTATGCCTAATGATCTTAATTACAATGTCTTGCTTGGAATACCTTGGATTCATGATATGCATATAATTATATACACTTTACATGCATATTTAAAATTTAGCTTAAAATGTCATATCCGTGCATGTCCTATGGATTGAGAACCATTCATATATTGTTAAAATATGGATCCTTCACATAATTATATTCTTCATACGGATTTTTATATAAAACCACTATAGTCTACTATTTAGAATTCACATATTACTTCCCTAGATAATTATGAATCACATTATTATAGGTTCACTTATCCTTTTACATTGAGATATTTCTAAAAAATGGGTTACACATGATAGGGCCTTGGAAAACATGAGCAAGGAATCCTTAAACCTATTGAGGCATATGATCAACAAGGTAGACAAGGACTTGGATATAAATATATCACATCTAATTCCAAGTCTTGTCATCATAATTCTTAGCATAAAGTGTTTTTTCCATGTATTCCATAGGTAGATGATATGGTAGATCATGTTTATACACTCTTAGTTGTTTACCTTGATCTTATTTATGATACAACTTCTCTGAATTTACCTACTTTTGATAAATTTGATAATGATGAGGATTTCTTAGAATTCTTGGGGGCATACAAGGATCTCCCTTCCTTTTATCATAATAAAAGGTTTCCTCATTCCAAAAATTTCCAGGCATGATTTGGTGAGTGTTCAAATGATTCTAATGATATTTTACCCAATATAGATGATATTATCCCTATAGCACCATATACTATGGATCAATATACAATATTTAACAAAGAGATAGTTGAATTCAATTATGGCACAGATATTGATCCTCACATCATATTTTTTATTATTTCCCTATGTAAATAATAAGATATAGATATTTGTCATATTTTAAAAGATTTACCTAAATTTTTTGGTCTAGGCCTATTTAAATATGCCTGGCATTGATCCCTCAATCAAAGTACACAGGGTTACACTTTATCCTGATGCAAAGCCAATTAAATAAAAAAAGTTAAAAATACACCCCAAAGTTGATCTCTTAGTCAAATATTAGATCCAATGGGACCTTAATTTTGGTTTCATTTGACAAGTTGCTCATCCCCAATGAGTTGCTAACATTGTCCCTATTATTAAACCTAACGGCCCAATTTGATGTTGTTGTAATTTTATAAACTTAAACAAATCATGTTCTAAGGATGATTTTTCTACTACCCATATCAATATGATAGTGGACTCCATAGTAGGATATGAAATTATCTCTTTTATGGATGGATTTTTTAGTTATAATCAAATCAAGATCATTAAACAAGACTTGCAAAAAACTTCTTTTACCACATCATGGGGCACTTTCTACTATAAAGTCATGCCTTTTCAATTTAAAAAGGTAAGGTAAACATACCAATGAATAATTACCCATATATTTCATGATCTCATTCATAAAGAAGTAGAATATTATGTTGATGATTCACTTGTAAAATCAAAAGAATGACAACACCATGTAATAGATTTATAATAGATTTTCAAAAGACTGAGAAAATATAATATAAGATTAAATCCCAAGAAATGCATCTTTGGGGTTTCATCTAGAAAACTCTTGGGAATAATAATATTCCAAAATTATCAAGGTTGACCCAAAGATAGTCCAATCCATAATTGACATGCCTCCTACCAACTTAAAGCAACTTCGCTCCTTATAGGGTAAGATTCAAGCAATATGCCACTTTGTGGCATAACTAGCAAATAAGACTCAATCAATCACCAGATTACATAAGAAGAATATAAAATTTGAATGGTATATCACATGTCAAAAATTATTTGACATATTTAAATAGTACCTTTTGAACCCACCTGTACTAGTGCCACCAACACTTGACAAACCACTTTTCCTTTACCTCTCAGTGATAGATCATGCATTTGGTGTACTCTTACCACAACAAGATGATCATCATAAAGAGTGGGCCATTTACTACATCAATAATACACTTATTAACTATTAAATAAATTATCCAACAATAGAAAAAAATTATTTGGAAATTATATTTGTTACTTAGAAACTCTGACACTATATTATTAACAATGAGACACAAATCATTACAAAAGTCAATCCTTCAAAGTTTCTCATGTCAAAATCACATCTCTCAGGCTATATTGTAAAATGGATTATGTTACTTATAGAATTATACCTCAATATTATCTTACAAAAATTATTAAAATGTTAGATAATTATATATCAATTGGCATCAGCCCTGTTATTGAACACAAATCCTATCAATGATGATTTTTTTATAATACCACTTTTGACACATTGATAATGTTATTTAATGGTTTTATATGTGCATATGGTGCCAGGGCCATAATTATTTTCATCGACCCATTTGGGCACATAGTACCCCTCACTTATTAACTTAGATTTTCATGTACCAACAACATTATAGAATATGAGGCCCTTATCCTAGGCCTTTAAGTACCTCAGGCTCTCCAAATCAAATAAATTAAAATTTAAAATGATTCACAATTAATTATTAATTATATTATAGGTGTTTAACAAACCAAATATTAATTCCTCATTCCCTACAATAATATGGTTCAATGTCTACAGCCTTAGTTCAAAAACTTCTCTATTTAAAACATTCGACCTAAAGCCAATCATCATGCCAATGCAATGGCTAGTGCAGCATCATTAATCCCCATTGACATATATACATAAAAATTTGTCTTCACTATCAAAAGATTACAATATCCATCAGTGTCCCATGTAGACCTCATATCTCTAATGGTTCTAGTTACCATATGTACTACAACAATGTCTGATGGTTCTCTAATATATATAATTTTCTACTTAAAACTATTACACTAGACACTTTCACAAGGAATTGAAAAGCATAAACTATAATGAAACTCCTTCTTAGATGTCATTGTTTTTGTGGAATTAATCAAATGATCTTTTGAAGGACACTTAATTTGATGTTTGACATCTAAGCAAACTAAGTTGTCTATCAAACACGTGTATGACAGTGAATGCGGTGGTCATTTTAGTGGTAAGTCAATGTCACACAAATTAATTCAATAAGGTTATTATTGGCCAACCATGGAACAATAATGTTAAGAATATGCCAAGTTATATGATAAATGTCAACACCATGGAAACCTACACTATGCCCCTTCATAAGATCTAAAACCCATAGTATCCCCATGGTTATTCATGTTATGGGGTTTTGATATAATTGGTAAGATAAATCCAAAATATATAAGAGGTCACAAATTTATTATCACAAAAAAAAAATTACATTACAAAATGGGTAGAGGCCATTCCAATGCAATCCATAAAGGAAGAATATATATACCATTTTCTCATGATCAACATTATTTCCCACTTTAGCCTCCCAGTACCAATCATTACGGATAATGGAACTTCTTTTAAAAATAAAATTGTGAATAAATTTTGTGCTAAATATAAAATTTGAAACATATTCTCTACTCTATACTACACATAGGTCAATGGTCAAGCAAAATCTACAAACAAGATAATTAATAGTATCCTCAGTAAAATAGTTACCAAATTTGGTGATGATTGGCACAATCAACTCGTCTATGCACTATGGACCTACTACAATAGTATTCACACACTGACAGAACTTACTTCATATTCAGTAGTATATGGCACAAAAGCAGTTATCCTATAAGAGTTAGAAATCACATCCTTATGGGTATACTTAAAAGGGCTCATTATAGATGATCACTACAAATAAAGACATCTCCATGCAATGTAATAATTGGATCACACATGCATTCAAGCCACAAATCATCTCAAAGTATATTAGAAATGAATCCAATGGACCTACAATAACCATGTTTACGACAATGAATTTAAATTCAATGATCAAGTTTTAAAATAAAATAAAATATCAAAAATTTCAATGCCAAAAAAGAGAACAAAGGAAAATGCAAACCAAATTGGCTTGACCCATACTTAGTCACAAAAAATATTAGCCTAAAAATATACCTTCTATCTTCACTTGATGGCAAGGTAATCAAAAACCCATTGAGCATCATGCATCTAAGGATATTTTATATATATAAATAAATCTTTTCATATTGCTTGTATATAGATTATATCAAGAAAATATTAAAATAATATAATATGTCAAAACATAAAAACATTCAAATATATACTAAGAAAACATAAACTATACATCTTTATACTTCTTATATTTGCCAAACACAACATATGTTAGTTATCTTAGTATAGTCAGTTTTTATCATACATACATACTTCACTTGTTCTTGTCAAGTGCTTGAAAATTATTATATGACTCAGGTCCTCTATACCTATTTATATTTGATACTATCCAACCACTAGGGGCATATACATAGATACGTGGATTACTCATTTGATACATTTTCCCATTTAGGGGCACCCTATATATAGTTTTTATTACCAAGTTATATCTTTCTAAACTCTACATCACATATTTAGCATTGTTATATCTTTATATTGATCATGCTACACCTACTCATATATTTTTCCAACTACTACTACTTTAAACATAACTTATGTATATCTTAGCTCTTATACAGATTGGTATCGCATGTTCATGCATGCTTTCATTTGTAGCTTTTCTAGTTTAGACTTGATGGTGTTTTTATGATTCTTATATTCAAGGGAATTTGAATATGTCATTTATTTGTCTCTACACCAATTATTTTCATTATATATATGTTTTTGACATTTCCCATGTCCTTGTGTGTGCTTTCTTGATTGTGTATGCGAACATTAGAACATGTTATTCTATGTGGTTCTAATCCAACATGCCTTTTGTTTGCATATGTGGACATTTAAACATGTCATTGTATGTCTTTTTTTCCAAGATTTAGTGATATGTGCCCATGTCCCTTGTATTGTGGCCACTTGGCCTACTTTTTTCCCTTATGTTTATTGTATGTATGCATTCGTGTATGCATCATGGCCATGACACTTGTCTCTTGCTTGTTACACACTCCAATTTTAGATGTCATGAGGGACCTCATGCATCTTCCCTTCCTACTTGGGTGTCATAATAGACACCATGCCCCATCCCCATAGGTAGCTACTAGGTTATTACTCATATTTACTATTCATATACATTTTTATATCTATCTTGACAACATTGTGAATGCTAGACCTAACATACATTACACATTATAAACTTATTATCAGATTGTCTTACATTTTGATGTTATGTATGCACATTATATTGGTTTATTACATAGATATGATATATGCTCTAACTAACACACATTTTTTAGAGATTTTTATTTTAAGGAATTTTGATGCATAGGTACAATAACTCTCCTAAAAATATGGGGCATCCACAGGGGTTTGTCATAGAGATCACACTATCCATATGCACTCAGAGCATAATATTTTGCACATAGGTTTATAATATATAAATTAGACTCAGGTAAACATAATGATAAATAGTGACATAGATATTAGTTATAGTTGCACATAAATTAGAATAGTTAGACATTAACACCCAAATTGTGACACTAGTGCCATATGGCACTACTATCCAATATATAACACTACTATATAGTAGCCCCAATTTTTAAAAAAATAGATTGGTCAAAAAAGTGTAACATGTATAGTCCATGTTTGCATAGTTTTAATTAAAATTTACCAATTTTGGCTTAGTGTAGCTCATAATCATACCAGTTTGCTCAGATTGGGGGCATCATGCGTGGAATGATAATTCACATTTTAGTTTAGATACTTAGATATAGATTATTACAACTCAATCTAGAATCCATATGCTTAGATATTAGATTTGGGGGCATGTGTGCAACACATTGTTTTTGTATGATCACTTATATACTAGTTGATTAGATGGAATGAAAAACCCCATGTCATTCTATATGTTTTACACATTAGACATCATGTTCCAAGTTAAACACCAGATTCATGACTCACTCCATCTACATTGGTTCGCATTCTTGAGTGGCTTAGAGCCACCTAATATACATGAGTGGTTGTAGAAATGACATCTCTAGTTATACATTTAAGATTACATTATGTAGTTTTAGTTTCAAATGCATCTACTACACATGGGTAGGAAATGATGCAGTCATGGTCTACTTGAGTTTTTTAGCCACCTACATGAGATGGTTAGACACGCTATCATTCCAATCCAAGTTATTTATAGGTCATGATCCACCAAGTAAGGGTGGTAAATGATGGATTAAAAAAATGGATTGAGTTATTGAGCCACCCACACAGGTAAATTAAGAAGGATATTAATTCAATCCAAGTTATTCACTGATTAATCACATATATATGCACGCACATAAGTTTTCACCATTTTTATGCATTAGTTCACGTCCACAATGAAGTATATTCATTCCTTTCCTTTATCTTATCTCTTTAATAAGTTTCATCTCTTTACTTAATTTTATTTATGTACTCAATTTTGTCTTTGATTTTGATATCTCTTAAGTAAGGACTGATCTATGCACATTTCATTTATAGGACATGCAATGAAGCATGCTTTACATACTCAGATCTAGATTCATGATCTTTGCCTCTTAGGTAAGTATAAGTATGATTTTTTTTCCTTTATCCTAGTAATTTTACTTTATTACATTTATATAATAAAGATGGGGAAGAATGTAATTACCTAAAAATGACACTTGAGTGTTAAGAGTGCTACTTGAGACCATCCATCCCTAACTTATCCCTAGACCTATTTAGGGCCTATTTTCACACTTATCTAGCCTTTGAGTGGGCCACGTGTCCCTAGGAATCCCTAAAGTAGTCCCATTCCCTCATCTTGACATCCTCACCCCTAGTGCCTCAATTTTTTCCACCTAGACACTAGCACCATAATAGGGATAGTAGCACCCCATGGTGCTAATGTCCCAATTTTGGTGATATTGTCCTTTCCCTAATTTTTATACCAAAAGATATCTTTTCAAATCTAAGACCACTTAAGGTCATCCTATAACTCTTTTAATACTTACACAAACACTAAAATAGTATGTATACATGACTTTTAGCCCTCTAACCTTTAAATGGAAATCAAATGCAAATTACACATACAAACTCAAAACAAGTTATGCACAATCAAGTTTATCAAGCCCTATTCTTCCTTACTTCTGCATACAACTATGTACAACATTTTTAAGCTTAGATTACTTAGATTTTTAGTCTCAAGCACATTTAAATCACTCAATTCAACATTCATACTAGCTTCACTTGCACTTGCACCAACACTTAGGTAGGGAGAACTACATTAGGCTTGATCCCTCTTAAGAGTATTGGTATGTAGGAAAATCTCAGCATAATGGGGTGTTGAGGATGTCCAACATACCCTAGTAATAACACACTTTATTTATTATATCAACTTGATGCCCTAACAATATGGAATATTAGGGTTTTCTCATAAAATCAATTAAAATAAGTCATATATAGAGATACAAAACTCATGCACATAGAAATAGAATTGATAGACCCAGACACAAGTACACTCAAAAGTTTAGAACAATTTTACATAATGGACACTAGTACCAAAATAGGTACACTAGTTTTACATGGTGCTACTATCCAATTAGACTGTTATTGTTTAGGAGGGGGTTTTGACACCTAGATCCTATCTATGACATTCAAACTATCCTTTGTCTTAGCTTTTAGCCTCCATATCTCCCATTTTAGTCATTTTCTAATTAAGTTTTTATTTACATTATTTATTTCTAATTTTATAAAGTTTAAATTAAGTCAATTTTATTACGGATCAGTGGTTATATTTATTACATATTTATACCCTCATTTACTCTATTTAGCATTTTAACAAGATATGATCTACATACTTATAAGCCCTAAAAGGTTAAAATAAATTATAGTATTCTATATTCATTTTAGCTAATTTAATATCATACATGCTACACTAGTTTACATCAATGATTGTAGATACTATAGAATATCAATCCTAGACTCAGTTATAGGTACTTTCACTATTACACATTATTGGGATCTTTTCCTTTAGTCTATCATGTCTTTCCTAGTTGCATGCATAAGAGAACAAGAGTTATAATGAGCTATCATATCAGCATATCATGTGAGAAAGGGTTCTCGTGTGCTCACTTGAAGCACGTAGCTTAAGACCAGTTCTTATTAGTTTCATCATGTGGTGGTGTATTCATTTAGTTTTTTAAGCTAGGGTGCTCAAATAGGCATTTAGTTCTAAATTCATATATAGTTTCATGTCTAACTCTTAACTAATCATTCACTACTTGACTAATCATAGATAAATAATTTGGTTGGAAACTAAGAACAAAATAGTAATAATTTCATTGTATTCATAATCAGATTACATAAGTATTTCATCAACACAAAATCTTCCTCTCATTGCATACATATGTCATATCCATAATTATACAGCTTCAAGATTATAATTATCAACCAATGCTAAGTAAAATTAGGGGTTATTTATACATGGGTCTACCCCATCCATTTAGCTATAGAATTAATTACATAAGGATGACTCACCAATGACTATTAATAGTAATGAGACATGTGAATCCATTACATTAAATTATTAATGACCTAGGCTTAACTTCCCCTATATTCTCACTCTATGTTAGATCTTCATCATCATGTGTCTATCTTCTAATGGATTAGTTTTAGATTTATGCTTGACTATTCTTATTTAATGTCCATGCAAACCGTTCCCTAATCATCTTTATTTTCCATGCCCTTACCAAAGTTTTTTATTATTATCTAAGTCCTATGTTCTCATTTCTTCCATGTCTCATGTTTCCTTATTAATCTTGACTTGCCTCTATTTCACCATGATCCTCTACATCATGTCTCTTTCATGTATACACTTCTTTCCATGCCATTGTCTTCAAAGAGTACTTAGGAAAAATAGATACAAAATCTAGGGCCCAACATCACCCCACACTAAGCCAATAGTATGTATCATACTATGCATTATACTTAGGTCCCTCTAACATCAAAAATTTAGGTCTTGTGTGTTCAACCTAATGTTTTAATTCCTCTCATTGATTCAATGTAATATGGAGCTTGGAATTGATTTATTCTACTTCCTTGAGCTACTTAGTCTCCATTTTTTTCCAAAAAGTCGCTTGCTTGAGTGGTCAAATTCTCAAGTGATGTAGTAGAATCCTTATAAACATCTTAAAATGAAGTAACCTCCATCAACACATGTTTTTAGAGCACTAAAAAACTAGTGTTTAACTTTTGTCAATGAGTACTTATTTTATTTTTAAAGGCCTCCACATCTTGAAATGCTTTGGCATGCTCAACTCAATCCTTTATTATAGGTGTGTTCTCAGTCAATTATTGGTGTTGAAGTTCTTTTTCTTGAATCTTTGCTTCCAAAATGTTATAAATCCATGTTAATTTGATAAAAACCCCATCAAAGATAGGAATAATATCACCAACTCTAGTAAAAAATATCCTATAAACTTTAATAGCCTCTGTGAATTATTATGTTGCTTGAGTCTACTCATGTTGAAGATTTTCACAATATTTACATCTTTTCAATAAAAGTTCCACCATGGTCCCTAATTTATCAATAGCTTCACCTTCAAGAGGACACTATCATCAATGGCTGACTACTGTTGTAAAATTGACTTGTAGAGTGTTAGAATCTTCACTCTAGATGCCATTATTACTTATAGTTGGTACCTAACATATTTTAACTCCTCTTCAAGCTTTATCCATTATGCACACTCATTTTGGCATAGAGTAACAACCTATTGGTGTTTTTGTTTAAGTTATTCTACATCAAAATTCTATAATGCATTTTGCCTTGTCACTTCATGAGTAAACTTAAGAAGCACTGCCCTTGCCTGAGTTGATGTACACTGTTAGGGATCCACCCAAAATATATTAGGGAACTCCATTTATCCTGATGTAAAAATAATATTGTTTAAAGGTATTTAAAAATGGTGATCTTAATTATATACTTTCATATAAAAATAAAGTTCTCATCAAGTCTGATCGATCGAGTCCTCCTTGGGAAAATAATCCCACATATATAAGTCCTCAAGGATATTTTTTTGATACTGAGTGTGATTGGAAGGTGATGCATTAGTACCTAGTGGCCTCTATTGAAAGGATTCATAAATGGGTTATATCCCTCTATTGGGGTCATGTTCTGGTATTTCAATATCTAGCTCATCATCTTGGTGGCTTGTGCTAGCACCAAAGTCACTAGTGCCCAAAATTTTACCTATGTCATCCCCCTCTTCACTAATGGGACTCCCAAATTTCACTTATGTGTCATTAAGGGTATCTTATTCATGATACACTAGAGATATTTCTTTTTATGTCTCTAGTGTGGCCTCCTTTCCTTATGTTCCTTAAGGGAGGGTCCCCTCTCAGGTGGTGCCTCAAGATTCACCTCTCTCCATTTGGATTCCCCAACATTTTGCACTAAAATATCTTATTCTAGAGGAACATATGTCTATGTGTTAGAATTAAGGACTCGTAGTTGACTTGCAGGAACTTTATCTCTTGCTGGTGAATGGGAAGTTCTTTACCTCTTTGGTAGTTATGGTTAAGCACTTGAGTTAGCATCATTCCCTAACCTCTTCTCATTATGGTGAATTTCAATCTCTGATGGGGATAGAATGGTTTATTTCTAATATTGGTACCCCCTAATGTCTTCTTATTCAACTTTAGCATATAATACAACAAATGAACTTTGTCCTCAACCAGGATTTAATGTTCTTTGAAATCAGTATTATCTAGTTCTTGTTTTTATCTATAAACCTTCTTCCCTAGATATACATATAATTGTTAGGGTGTGGAGCTAAAAGCTTCACCTAAGGTAAACAGGGAGGTTTTCAGAGCATGACAGTCACTGGCATCGATAGGCCACAATTGACGTTGGTTAGGGGACAGTGCAAGGGAAACTAACATCGACAAGAGATCGGCCAGCGTCGGTCACCTCCAGTCAAGCAGGGACCGACGTCGATCGCCTGTGGTGGTCAGAACTGCTATTGATGAACAGTCAGTTAAGTGAATGCAGAGTTTGCATGATAGAGACCAGTTTGAGTCTTTGAGCCGCTTGTCTAATTATTGTATGCATGAGATCTATGTAATAGACTCATGGGCTATATTGTTAAGTGTAGAACTTGGAGAACCAAGTGTGGAACTTGGAGAGTTCTTCCCATGGTGGAATCAAGTAGGATTCCCCATGTATGTAAGATCAGGTTTGATATGCAGGGTGTTGCAGGATCATAGACCCAATATTTTTAATTTTGATATGCAGGGTGTTGCAGGATCATAGATCAGGTTTGATATGGCTTAGAAACAATATTTTTAATTTTGATATTAGTTTTTGTATGTAAGATCAGGTTTGATATGTAAGAATTCTTAAACCTATCTCTAACCTACGCAAGAGATTTTAACTTATGTTCCTTTATGATTACCTTCTCAAAGACTTGTTCCATTCTAGATGGTTCATGAACATCCACCTATCCACTAATCTAGGGTTTTAATCCCATGATGAAATTCTTAATCCTAAACCTCTCATATGCTTGATATCGAGATACATATTTTAGAAGATTGGTGAATTGTTCCTAGTACTGTTGGGCCCCTTTTTGACTAAGTATGGATATGCACCAACTCAATGGATATCTTAGTGTAAGATGATAATTTGGAATGATTTTTAATTAGGCACATTTTTATGCAAGTTTGAGGAATCATCACAGATCTTGCACCAGCTAGCAGGCAGTTACTTGGCACCTAGTTTTTAGGGGCATCTTCATACATGGCTACATGTAGTGACTTGAGTGAAAAGGGTGTAAGGTGATGAAGCTAGTAGAATGATCAACCAAGGCTCCATCTTATCACCTAGCATGTGTCCTCCACCCTATCACAAATATGCTACTTATTGCTATAAATCCAAGTTTAAACTAGTATGCAGATGATGCAACTTTAATATAGTGAAGCCTTACAAAATTAGTTCTAGACATAGTGAAATGATCACCATTGAAACTTAGAACTAGCATGGATGCCTTTGAGGTTCCACATTATAATTCTCAAGCTCACCTATGAACCTTTGGGCCTTTAGTATCTTTAGATGAGCATTTTCTCTATTTCACTTGTTGTGTACTTTGTTTATCTTACCAATGTTTAATAAAGAATGGCATTACCCTTAATTGAGTTTTGATTTGGGTTATATGGTTATAGTTATGTTCTTTGAATGTGGATTGATTGTGTAATGTTTATAATAGTTGTAATGCTTAAATTTATTATATGAGTACTAAGTTCCAATAAGTTTTTGGTCTAGTCCATTAATGGCATCCCTATATAAGTGATGATGTTAGCACATTGTATAGAAATACTCTAAGTATAGGAAGAACCCCATGCCAAATAATGATATCCATGCCTAAAGTGATAACTTAAGCATGAACCTTAAAAATAATTTAATTCACTTAACCCATCTTAACATCAAATAGTGTTAAACCCAGTAAGACAAAAGCTCATGCCTTTGAGATCCTAGAACTAGCCTAATACAAGTTTGTGCTCTTATGGCTAGAACAAGTTCCCCAAATAGATTTTATACCTATAAATAGTTAGATTCCACCAAAAATGGCTTGTACCAATGAATTTTACAACACCATTTTTGTAATAACCAAGCCCCTTGAAGAATGAGTTGCACTATGGCATGACTAACCCAACATAAGCCTTGATTCTTTCTCTTCTAGGCTTTAGGTGAGTGCATAAGGCTTGCACCTTATGTGAATTGATGTCAGTGTATTTAAGTGACAAATATTGAGTGCTATAGGATTAGTCTAAGAGTTGTAACAAGTCTATAACTAATTTGGATAGCTAGATAAGCACCTGATAATTAAATGAATTAACCATCAACTTTTATACAACATTTTGGTTCTATTGTTGGGACCCATGTTGAATTCTGTTGTTATAATGGTGCACTAGAAAAATGCTTTGAATTTACATTGAGAACATCGAGTATTGGATGCAATAGGTGAAAGATAGCAAGATAGCTTTATGTTGAAGCATCTATCCTATAAATAATA
Source organism: Torreya grandis (assembly GCA_037957365.1). Taxonomy (NCBI): domain Eukaryota; kingdom Viridiplantae; phylum Streptophyta; class Pinopsida; order Cupressales; family Taxaceae; genus Torreya; species Torreya grandis. Next base: position 1,720,542 of record JARHVA010002901.1, read on the forward strand.
GAAGTTAAGGCAGTGAGTCCAAAACAACCTATATGATGCTCTATATGAGGTCTTCTTTTACGAACTACCTAAGCATGTGTACCCATAGTTAGCTACTTATGTGACCCATAGAAGATGAATATATGGAAATTTCCTTGAGTGGATGAAGGATCACTTAGAAAAGATTGATAATCTTGAGGCAACTTGGACCAGAGTTGTATACAAATGGTGGTAAAGAACACTTAATAGTTATGTGTTTGAGTTCTTAGTGTCAACGTACTCTTACCCTGAAGAAATAGAGTATCAATTCTTGGACAAGATTAAGGCACATTTATGAAATAATTTAGCATCAAGCTTAAGAAACTAATGGTGGATTATAGCTTTAAAACCATAAGAATGGAAGGCTAAAGTCCTTTCACATATGAGTAGCATAATAGGGAAGAAAGGGATGTGTAGGTGAAGTGTAATGGAAGGGGATGAGCAGACTAACACCTAAGATCTTAGGAAACATGCTTACAACAATAGAAGGCACAATTTAATGGAATATCTGGAACCTAGAAGTGCTGAGAGAACTCGTAGCAAGTAAGAAGGGCATGGGGAAGGACCTCTTGAATTGCAACGGTGTGAGATGAGGAAAAATGAAGCCATAGATCAAGCCCAATTGTTGATGGGTGAATATTGCATTGGGTCCCTATAGAATTTTACCATTTAATATTCATTAGAAGTGCTTACCCTTTGAACCTACAATGCTAGCTAATGCATTAGATCTCCCATGAGAAGAAAGAAGAGTGATAACTGACCCTATTGTCCACATTAACTTTGACCAATTTATAGATTTAGAGTATAATTTTGTAATTAAACAAGTTTTTCCTTATGAAGAGAAAAGTGAAGATACCTATAGACATTTGGGTACTATCTTGATAACATAGGATGTGAGTGTAAGCATTCTAGTTCATCTAATGTTAGATATATAGATTGGACAACAACCCATAAGAAGTGGCCCAATGCCACAAGTTGGTAGTACAGTGCCTTCATCATCATCGACACCAACAATAACAATAGGACTAATGCCTAACCTAGTGGTTGGAGGCATTGGAGGACCCCTACCAGGATAAGTACTAGGGGGAAAGCACCTCAAATGCTAGTGCCCCCCCTAGAAAATATATTATGTTATGGAAATGCACTTGCTAGAATATCATGACGTAGAAAATGCCAAAAATCATGTGTTAAATGTAAGCTTCAATGGCATACTTGGGGTATAACCCAATCAAAGCATAAGGTAACATAATTAATGACAACTTTGCTTGATCATACTCATACCTGGTATAAGAAATTTGATCCTAACTAGGCTATAATTGATTATGACACTTTGAAAGAAGTATTTATAAAATAATTTGACATACCCAAGATTAAATATCAGAGCATCATCATGCTTAAGAAAATTAGCTAAGGGCTATTAAAGAGCTTGCACTTGTATGATGCCAGGTTTAAAAATCTTTTTTCAAGATTCCTTATGGCATTCACTCCTCCTAGCATGCATAATGATTCATTGGAGGATTAATAGTACCATTTATAAGAGAGATCTCTATGAAGACATTCATAGATCCTTGATAATCACTTGAAGATGCATTTATAGCCAAGGTAGTTAAAATCACTGACACATGGATTAGCTCATTCATAGAAGTGCAGATTACATCCTTGGCCAGCCAAATACAAAAACTAATCTTTAGTTCATCACAAGACACTCAAAGTAGATTATGGTGCACTAACTATGATACATAAGGCCATAATAGGAATAACTACCCTCGAAGGAATGTCTTCACATTACTTTAAAGTTATGAGGATTGTTGTGAGGTGCATGATGTTTACAACTACACTTTGTTACAATGTGATAGTCAAGTTAACACAACCATATATTATCAATTATGTGACACCTACACTCAAACCATATCTATTTTTTTCATAATCGATGAGATTCATGAAAATATGGAGAGAGGTGCATGACAAACAACTACAGTAGTTAGAGGGAAAACTAATCAAGGAAATGAAGGATATGGCCAACATAATATAAGTTATATAATGTAAAGAGGCACCAAAGGGTAAGGTAGAGGATATGATGGAGTAATATTTCCACCGTGATTATGTAACAAGTGTGGTTCAACTGATCACTATTAGTGTGACTGCCCTACACATCCAACGTGTGGGTATTATCAAAGAACACATAAGCTCAAGGAATTCCTCAACTTGTATAAGAAACTAACCCAAGGTAGGATTGAGATAAACAAGGGTGAAAAAATGATTTGGCATGAACCAAAAGTGGAGAAATGGGCTCTGAAGGCATAATTAACTAGTACCAAGAAAGTCAAGGTACAAGCGACTACTCATAATGGGCTCACCACTCAGCCACTAGTTATGTTAGTACTAAAGTTACACTTGGAATATGGGGAACCAAGCCACATTAGATGCATAATGTAGCTTGAACCTAAAATTTTTCCTTACCTAGACCCTAAACACTAGAAATATGTATTACAATAAGCTATGAGTGTGATTCAAAACCTGCAAGGAGAGCTCCAACTGACATGAGACCTAGAGGCACCAAATTACTACCTATCATAAGAAGAAAGATGGTTTAGAGATTAAGTTACAAGAGTTAATAGAGATCCTACACCTCTTACAAATAGAAGGTATGTTTCCCCTATTGAAAAATTTGTTTTTAGAGTATGCCAAGCAAAAGATAGTTGAGATTACTACACCATGCATGGAAAGGGCACGAGAGATCAGGCATACATAGAATGTGTAATATGATCCAAAAATCTTGGTGAAAGCCACTATTAATGGATGGTCTATATGTGAGGTCCTTATTAACATAGGAATAAAGGTCAATATATTAACAAAGATTACATGGGAAAATATGGGTAGGCTAGCCTTAAGACCTTCCCCTCATGCACTTTTCATGGCCAACAAATCTAGGATGCAACCAATCAGGATTATTAAAAGTGCCATTGTAGATATCATGGGCATTTATTTTTATGCTAAATTTGAGGTAATTGAGTTAGATAAACAAGATAATTATTGAATGTTCCTATGAAGGCCATGGTGTTATGTGAATAATGCCACCATGCACTTCAAGAAACACTATATGACCTTTGAAAATGGTAGGGAGAGGGTCATTATCCCCCTCTCAAGTGACTAAGAACCCCTTATGTAGAAAGTGTTGATCTTGAAGATGAGATCAACCATATCTACAACATCATAGTGCAAGGCACCAAAACTATCAACTCCAATGACCAAGGAATGCTTTCATGGGATGATGGATATTTGGCCTTGAACACTACTGATGTATCTTGTAATTCATGGGTTGAATAATCTTACAAAACCACTAGCTATAGGTGCCATTTAGTGAATGCCAAGATGCTAAAACCTATGAGGATTGGTTGGGTCTAGATCAATTGCACTTCTCAAAGAGGGGTCCCTTGTAATAAGAAGAAGGGAAACATAGTGTTTCACCTGAGCAAAGGTAAACTTGAAACATTCCCATGATATGAGGGGAGTAATGTTATATAATAATATGTCCATGACCTAAGGTCTTATATCCTAAGGGAAGTATATAGGATATATGCACTGGTGTATACTTTAATAAACATTGCCACTCATTGGTGAATAGTGTAGAGGTCTAGCTTGCAAACTTGGAAAGATGTACAAATAACCATCTACACTAGATTCAAAAAAAGTAATGAGAAGCTAAACATTTTTGTATACTCTGGTGATTCAAACCCAATAGTGCACATACACTTGTGCAAAGAAACATAGATTGACTATGGTACAAACACTCTAAGGAGCTTATGGGTGCACACCTTCTACATAACCATAAAGATTTGGGTATGATCCTGGTATGTGGTCAATGAAATGCACCATGAGATAGCCATTTGGAATGTCTTAAAGAAGAAGTTTGTGCACACCTTCTCCTTTTCCTCACAAAACCTAGAATTGATCAAGCCATTTCAAGTCATTCAAAGGGTAGTGTTTGAGGACACTGTAATCTTAGAGGAGTGCCTACAAGATATGTTTGAGGAGAAAGGATTAGCACTCCTAAATTTATTTGAAGATTAGGTACTTAATAATGACTTGAGTGATGAAGATATGGATGTCTAGAAAGCATGAAATTTGACATCCTTGATAGGAAAGAGGAACCTCATACGCCAAGTGGATGATAGTGCCCCTAATGAGAAAGACCCTACTTATCTCCATATTGAAACAACTAAGGGGACTAATCAAGTTGAGGACACACATCAAGAGATAAATGATCCCTATCATGCATTACTCAAGACCACCCAAGTTTATATTAGTATGGAAAGAGACCACAGGTGGCTACTCTAGGCACACATTGGTCCGACGTAGAGCTGGCACAAATTATAGATCTCTTAAAGGAGTTTAAAGATTTTTTTATGTATAATTACTAGGACATGAATGGTACCCACCCATACCTTGGAAAAATTATCATAAATCTAGTGGATGGTGTGCAATCTATCAAAAAGTACCACTATAGAATGAACCCCAATCTCTACATTGATGTCAAAATGGAGATTGATGGTATGTTGGCCATAAGAATAATCTACCCAGTGCAAGAGTTAGAATGGGTGATCTCTAGGGTGATTAGCATTAATAAGGATGGGCACATACTCATTTTTTATTATTATTAATTGTTAAATTCCACCTATGTCATTGACCCCTTCTTGAATCCATTAATTGATGAAGTCTTGAATGTAGTCACAGGCTATGAAATCTATATTTTCACTAATGGTTTCTTTGGATACCATCAAGTCCAAATTGAAGAGGAGGATAGGCCTAAGATAACCTTTGAAATATAATGGGGTTATTTTACCTATAACATGATGCCTTTTGGGCTCAATAATGCATCAGCCATATTCTCCAAAGTGGTCATTGTTGTATTTAAGTGTTTTATCCATAAATTCTTCTAGGTGTACCTTGATGATTAGATTGTGTATGGGCTCATGAGAGACCATTATGATAACTTGCACCTCATGTTTGAGAGGTTTTGATAGCTACATATATATTTGAACCATAAGAATCACATCTTCATGACACCATTTGGAACCTTGATCAATCACTTCATCTACAAAGATGGTCTTCTCGTTGACCCTATGAATATTGTTATTATTATATAGCTCTAGACCCCTTCCATATAGAAATATGTTAATGTCTTTCTTGGCCATTATGGATATTATAAAAAATTTATAAGGAGATATGAAAGGATTTCAGTACCACTAGAGGATTTTTTGTATAAGGATGGCCCATTCTACTAGGGCACAATGCCATAAGATGCCTTTGAAACTCTGAAGATCAAGTTGGCTAGTGCGCTTATCCTTTAGTTTCTTGATCAAATGAATCCATTCTACATCCATTTCAATTCATATATCTTTATAATTGGTGTCATTTAGGAGTAACCTAATGAAGGTAAGATGGATCATCCTATCTCCTTTGAAAGTCACAAATTGACCCCAATAGAGAAAAATTACACAACTACCAAGCATGAGGCACTAGCCATGGTATACACCTTCAAAAAAATTAGGTAATACTTGTTAGTGACCCCATTCATCTTTTTCATTGATCATGAGTCACTTATGTACCTTATGAATAAGTCCATTCTCCATGGGTGCATTTGTAGATGGATAATTCTATTTTAATAATTCTAGTTCTCAGTTGTGGTGAAACTTGGGAAGTATAACTCAAGACCAGACCATTTATCCTACATCGACTTTGGTGATGTGGTAGTGCCCATTAAAGATGACATGCCAAACATGAAACTCTATAGATTCCAGTGCATTCTTGAATACTTGCCAGAGATAGCCACATTTATAACATCTAGGTTTATGCCCCAAACCATGATAACCAAAGAGAAGAAGTAGCTCTCCATTCACACCACCCCCTTTCAAATCATTAGTGGGGAGATGTATAAATTAAGTTGAGATTAATTCCTATGTTAGTGTGTTTTGGAACATGAAAGAGACTTTATTCTATGTGAGGAACATGAGGGGATTGCAAGAGGCCATTATGCTAGAGATGCAATGGCATGCAAAGTGATGCAATCAGGCTTGTGGTGGCCAAGCATGTTCCAAAATTCAAAGGATTGTGCTAATGTATGTGACATATGCCAATGCACAGGGAATCCAAATTGATAGGATGATATGCCTCTCATCCCCATTCTTTCCTAGGTGCCATTTGAAAAATGGGCCATTGATTTCATTGGGCCAATTACTCCTATAGAAAGGCACATATTTGAAAGATATATTCTAATGACCACTGACTATTTCACCAAGTGGGCCAAGGTAGTTACAACCACAAACTACACATCTACCACTATCATATGATTTGTATGAGATAACTTCATAAGTTGTTATGTGTGCCCATTGATTTTAACTAATGATAGAAGAATACACTTCCTCAATGAAACTATGAAAATCCCACTAGTCAAGTACATGGTGGCACACCACAAGACCACCCCATATCATACCCAAAAAAATAGCATAGCCAAATAATTTAATAAGATATTAGGAATGTACCTCAAAAAAAATAAGATGTTGGTTGTAAATATTGGGATGATCAAGTATCAATAGTTTTATGGGCATAATGCACAACCTACAAGTACCTAAACAGGGCTACACCATTCCAACTAGTGTTTGGTGTAGAGGTGATTATACCAATGGATTTCTTGGTGCCATAATTATGCATTAAATGAATTGGTCATTTAGATGACTAAAAATCATTGAGTTTGAGGCTAGAGGACTTGGATCAATTGGATGAGGTGAACACCCAAGTAAGATGGAGCCAGTAGATCAAGAAAGCATGCTAGAAGTTATGGCATGATAGGCATATTAAATGCAAGGCACTAAAAAAAGGATCATTAGTCTTTCTTTATGACTCCAAGTACCCCAAGCATTCAAGAAAGCTATAAATCAAGTAGATGGGCCCATATGTCATCCAAAGTATATTGGAAATTGGTGCATATAAGTTGTGCATGTTATTTGACTAAATGTTCCCTAGGAATTTCAATATAAATTGATTAAAGCCTTTTAGGTAATAATATGGTGCTTGTTTCATTAGACACTAACTTCCTAATCACAAGTCAGTTGTGTTGTGTTGACCCAAATGACATTTAGCATAAGCTAAACATTTCCTTGTATTTTGTGATTGTTATTCTTATAGGGTGAATAAGTGGTGCTTTCAAGCCTAAAAAAGAAATATATTGACACTTATACACATAACTCCAATTGGGTGAGTTGAGCATGAATGCTTTTTAAAGCACTTAAGGCTAGACACCTAAGTTTTTGGGCATATAGAACTCATCAGACTTAAAAATATATGAGCACCAAGGGAGAAATAAAGGCTCATAAGATGCTAGTGCATAATGGATAGAAAGCAAGCACACAAGATGATCATGTGAAAGATATCTAAGAGGATATTTAATCACTAAAGGACTAGCACAAGGGATTTATATGGGGTAGGATAGGCCATGGCAAGAGATGAAATCACAAAAAAATTGACTAAGGTAATAAAGCACACTTGAAATTAAAGTGCATCAGGAAAAGAAGATGGAATTATGGAGGCTAAATTAGGTTCATGTGAGGTGCTAAACCTAGGTTTCAATAATTAAGTCAAACGTTGTGCCAAGTGAATAAAGCATAGGAGAAAGATCATCAGGACAAGCTGACATCCACCCAAAGTAAGGCAAGAAGTGTTCATTTGAGATATACATCACTTCATTAAAAATACAATTATGTGAATTTATTAAGGTGATAGTATAAGCACAAAGATCCACATTGAATACATACATGGTAGAGGATTTTCATGGTTTTCACAAGTTTTAGTGAATTCCAAGAAATTTGGGTATTGCCACACCATTACTCAACTGTAATTAAGAAGGTAGTTCAATTAGGGGTATAAAATAGTGAAAGGCTGATTGGTTTAGGTTACAAACCTTGAGTTAATTTGAACTAAAATGCAAATCAATGAACCAAATCCAAACCACCAAACTAGAGCTAAAGTAATAAAATGCTACTATAGTGAGACCTTAAGTACCCATAAATGCCAAAAGTGAATGATTGAATATAGAGAGGAATTGTATTCCATTTTAGATTAGTGTAGATAAGTATGGGGAATGAATTGTGTAAGAATTAGGCAATAAAAAACTAGAGTGATGTCAAGGCCACCATTAATGGAAACCAAAGCTTGAGAGCTAAAGTCACAATCATAGATCTCATGATTTTAAGAAACACCAACAAAAATTATAGGCTTTGATAAATTAAATAGACCATGCTTCAACACCAACTGGTTCAAAATGGGGAAGAAATGCATGAGTTCTAACCCACTATAGGTTTAGAAGGATGCCAATATGGTTTAGATGATAGAAGAAGTAGCCATGGAAAATAATAAATCATAGTCGATAGAGGGAATTAGCATCACCAAGGTTGATCTAGAGGTGCTTACAAAAATGATCTACCAAGAGATACAATTTCCTAAGGAGGTCTTGGTAGGAGAGAGTTGGGAATATTTCATGTACACCTTCCATCTCAAAGAATAAAACCACTACACCTTAATAAATATGCAAGATCTAGTGCAAGACTGGGTGGTTGATACAGGATCCAAGACTGAAGTAGACATAGCATTATTTGATGTCTTCATTTAAGACAAACTTGCAACAACCAGTGCAACTCAACTTTATGAGTTGCCATGTTTTGGAAAGTTTGAGGAACTCATGAGTTCCTCCTCTTGCATGTCCATGGGGACCACTTCTAGTTTACAAGGAGGTACATTTAATTGTCATCTAGACTCATTGATAGAATCATTGGGCTCCCAAACTGTAATGTAGACATCTAGTGAATGATGGTAAATGATTCTAAAGTTGAAAGGCTTACGAAACTCTTGGGGTACCATAAGGGAGGGTTTTCATTCCTAATCAAAGACATCAAAGACCCTAGAATGAGGGAAGTTATACACCTCATGAGTTCAAAACTTTACCCTAGTGGTCAATGGATAAACATCACCAAGGCCTACCTGTGTATCATCTACCACATGGCATAGGGGGTAAATTTCAATATATCAAAGTTAATTATAGAGGAAATGGTGAAGAATGTGGTAGAGTATCATATAGTGTGAGAGACCTTTTGATGGGAGTTGATGTTAATTATAATTATAATTGAGGAGATTGGTGTGCTCAATGGTGATGAGGACAACCTTTGGGTCTTCGTAGATCACAATGACTCCCCATTATTGAAGTACCAAAACTTCACCTACCCTCTACCTTCTCCCATAATTAAAAGACTAGAGTAATGGGGTGGTGTGCCTAATATATCAAAGCATTCAAATAACAATGGTACATCCCTAAGGAACTCCCTTAGAACATGTTTGGAATGACAACCTTTGCCATTATGAAACACTTATGTGTAGTATGCTTGGTGCTCAAAGATGAAAAATGATATATTTAGATGAAGATACCCTATGCATTTTACACCAAGTATTTTAGGGATGTGCTAATGAGAATCCCTAACATGTAGTAGCTAGACATCTAAGTGAAAACCATGGATTTGAAATGAAGCAAGTTATAACACCAATATGTGCACCTAGGAGGGAAAGTGACCAAGGATGAGGAGGAAAAATCAGATCACACCAACATCCATCTCCTCCAAAAGGAATTCATACTTAGGCACATCCACATGCTAAACTATGAGATGAAACCAAGGAAGAAGGTTGCATGCCCTGAGAAGGATGATGACCTTCCCCTCTAGATCAGTGATGAAGGGAAGCTGACACCAATAGTGCATAAGAAGTATCCCCAAAATAAAAAGGGGCAGACACTTGAGGAGATTTAGGAGTGCATCAGATTGAATATCACCTCTGGAAATGAAGCCACTCCCTCTGTACTAAAGAAGAAGCACATGACCTTCATGTTAGGGATTATTTTGCCTAAGAAAAAGGAGAAGAAAAAAAGTCAAAAGGGCCAGTTGTAATGCCCATAATAACCTTGGTGGAGATGGTGGCATAAGAGGTATGTGAGGAATTAGAATCATAAGAGGCACATGAAGAGATGGAGTAGGAATAGGTAGTGAAAAAAAATTATATCATCCAAGAAGTAGTAGAAAAAGAGCCCAATGCCAAAGAAGTTCAGGAGGCCCTCCAAGGTAGCACTACCACTATGCTTAGAGAGGCAATAAAGAAGTATAGAAACTCATTAAAAGATCCCTCCACATAGAATCTATGAATTGAGGAGGAAAAGAGAATTTTGTGGAATAAAATGGGCCTTAATAAGGAAGAAATAGAGATAGTTTTGGCACTAGAAAAAAAAAAGAGGCCATGAAGGTAGCCATCATGACCCAAAAAGAGATTGAGAAGGTTGAGGCTAAGAAAATAAAGGTCGAGGAAAGAAATAACTTAGCACTAATAAAGAAGAGGAAGGTAAATAAAAATATGGCCCAAGAAGAAAGGGTCAAGAAAGAAAAGGAAGATAAGAAGGTTTTTGCAAGTGTAGAACCAATGGAGGAGAAAGCAGTAAAGGCACCTAGTGCCCCCACTAGAATAGTATAAAAATTTGCATCATAGGCATGCCAAAGTAGTGAAGGGGTGCCTATAGACAAAGAAGGAAGTATTGGTGCCTTCAAAGATAAAATGGAGAGTGTTGAAGAAACCTAGCAAAAAAAGGAGGGCAAAGCTAGCATTGAGGTAGAGGAAGAAGCAGACCAAGGGGATAAGCATGAGGAGGAACCCCTATTAGAATAAGAGGAAGGAACCTCAAAGGGAAGCATTGAAGAGAGCACTAGCATTGATGAGGAGGAAGGAAAATAGATGGAGTTAGATATCACTGAGGAAGAAGGCACTGATCCAAGCCAAAGAGAAAAGGTGTAGAAGGGGTGGACTAGCAAAGATTACTATATGTTTGAGTACATTCCCCCAAAATATGCCACAACAAGGATGCGCTAATAGTTAGCATTCACTTTTGATACTTATATGGATGAGCCTCATTTTGAGGTGCCATAAAAGGCTATACTGGGCATAGAGGAACCAGAAGAAGGGCATGATTCCCTTCTTATAAACCCCTGTGTAATGAACCTAGTCAGGTCAGCCAATGCACTCATTTAGATGAATTCCAAAGTAGCATGAAAGAACATCTTTAACAATGTTAGAACTTCAATATGGAAGAATATCATGGTATAATTAGAAGAGGAAGTAAGTGCCATGAAGTTCAAATTACAATAATTGGTTGAGCACATAGAGGAAGCTAAGCCATCCCTCTTGGATGATGGTGAAACTTCAAACTTCTCAAAGGTTGAAAAGGTGTGTGCATTAGTGGAGCAAATGCTTCCAAGGTTGAAAGTAGAGTTGGTGCCAGAAGAAGAAGAGGACCCATGTGCTATGATAAAATAAGGGTTGGCTGCAAAGATCAAAGAGGTGGAAGACTTCTTCACACAACTTCAAGAGGGTGTAGATGTTATCAATGCCATCTTCTGTAGATTTTTCAACTAGGCATCAGTCATAGATATGTGCCTCAAAAAGGTAAATGGGGAGAAGGAGGAGCTGATGGTGCAAATATACACTATGAGCAGATTGGAGTACAACTAAATAATGGGAAAGGTTAATACCTTGAGCACTCAAATCAAAGACTAGGAACAAATATTGATAGCACTCTTCTATTCCTTTCAAACTAAGACCTATAAATAAGGAAAAATCTTGGATGGAGGAGTTGTAAAAGCTAAGGCAAACCTTGAGACCTTCTAAAAGGAATTGGAAAAGATGGATGTGGTCATGCTCAATGCCACCTCAATAGAGATAGATAGTGCCATTAAATAATTCAAACTCATCATTAAGGGCTTTGAGGACTTCAACATTGAACTAATGGAGAGTGTGCTGAAATTTTGTGCACCAAGGGTGTTGAAAGACAAATCTGAGGGCAAACTAGCAATTTTGTATAGGGTAAATTTTGGGACCCTTTTTTACTAAGTATGGATCCACACCAACTTAGTAGATACCTCAGTGTGAGGTGATCATTTGGAATGATTATTATTTTACACCTTTTTGCACCAGCTAGAGAAATCCTCATAGATCTTGTGTCGATTGAGAGGCAATTACTTGGCACCTAGTTTTTAAGGGCATCTTCATATGTGGCTACACATGGCAACTTGAGTGCAAAGGGAATAAGGTGATGGATCTGGTGAAATAATCAACCAAGGCTCTAAATCAGTACTCTATATGCACCCTCCACCTTGGCACAAAGATGTTACTTATTTTTATAAAGCCAAATTTGAACCATTATGCAGATGATATAACTTTGATATAGTGAAACTCTATAGAATTGGTTCCAAACATAGTAGAGTGACTACCATTGAAACTTAGGACTAGCATGGATGCCTTTGAGGCTCCACATTGTAGTTTCCAAGCTCACGTGTGAGCCTTTGGGCTTTTAGTAGCTTTAGATGAGCATTTTCTTTGTTTCACTTGTTGTGTACTCTATTTATCTGAACAATGTTTAATGAAGAATGGCATTACCCTTAATTGAGTTTTGATCTGGGTTATATGGTTATATTTATGTTCTTTGAATGTGGATTGATTTCATAATGTTTGTAATAGTTGTAATGCTTATATTTATTATATGAATACTAATTTCCACTAATCTTTTGGTCTAACCCATTAATGGCATCCATGTGTAAGTGATGACATCAGCATATTATATAGAAATACTCTAAGTGTAGGAAGGACCCTACTTTAAGTGATTATATCTATGCCTAAAGCACTAGCTTAAGCATGAACCCTTGACATAAGTTAATTCCCTTGGCCCATCTTAGCATTAAATTGTGTTAAGCCCAGTAAGACAAAAGCTTGTGCCCTTGAGATCCTAGAACCATCCTAATATAGGTTTGTACTCTTAGGACCAGAACAAGTTCCTTGAATAGGTTTTATGCCTAAAAATAGTTGGACTCCACCCAAAAATAATTGCACCAATGAACCTACCAATACCATTATTTTAATGACCAAGCCCCTTGAAGAATGATTTGTGCCATGGTAGAACTAGCCCAACACATGCCCTAATTATTTCTCTACTACACTTTCAATGAGTGCATAAAGATTGAGACTTACGTGAACTAATGTTGGTGTAGTCAAGTGACAAATATTGAGCACTATGGGATTAGTCTAGGTTTACACCTAGTTATAACAAGTCTAGAACTGACTTGAATAGCTAGATAAGCACCTGACAAGTAAATAGATTGACAATCAACTTTTATACAAAAAGTACTCATTCATCGATAGGATTCTTTGCTTTAGATTTTAAAAACCTATAATATTTTGGTCAAAGTATAACTTTAGAAGCCACCATGCTCTAAATAGTGTCACAAACTACTCTCATGTAGTGGTAGTTGAGTTAAGATTCATTTCTAACTTTTTGTTGGCCCACCACATAGTTTCTTCACCAGTTAACTAACAAACTCCCCAAACTACTTTAGTGACCTCAAAATAGTTTCAAATCTCGAAATACTTCTCCATCTTAGTCAACCATATTGCAGATCAGTCTCCCATAATGGTTCAATCAAACTTAGGTGGATTCACCTTTTCATATCTCTAGCCAATTCCATAGCTACATGTGCTCTTACATCCTAAGGCACTTCCTCATGTCTTTTCTCTTGAGGGTTTTTTTTGTTCAGAAAGATGATCTTCAAGAACATCTTGATGGGATTCCTCAACATGTCCATGAATTCCTTGTTCCAGGGTTACAATTTGGTCCCTAGTTTCATTCATAGTTCTAAGAATATGATCCAAATTTGTTGCTTGCTCAGTGTTAAATTGGTTAGGATCAAATAAGGGGTTATTATCATTAACATTTGAAGGACCCTCTCTAGATGCTCTAGATCACACCATTCTCCTTTTTGTTAATAGAAGGATATAAAAATGTTAGCAGACTCGTTAAGTCCTAGAGTTCAAGTTAAAACTTTGATACCATAATGTAACATCCCCATTGGGATTTACTAGAAAATGTAATAACTTTTTTTAGTTAAATGTCACATATCATTTCATTAGTTTACACCATGAAAATATAATTAGTGACCTTATCATACACACTAAGTATGTTAACCATAAATTAAAAATGTAAGATATAATATTTATTGATCACTAGCATCATATAAAATAAAATATAACTACATATAGAAAGTAATTATACATTTCCAATCATGGTTGGTACAATAATACAACCATTGTTGTCAATGTACAATGAGTAATTAATTGCATTTCCAACTGGCATAATGTTTCAATAATAAATACAATACAAGATACAAGGCTCCATAGAGCATGTCTCACAAACTCTTGTATCTCTAATAATCTCAAGCATAATCTCATGACAGTGCCGAGAATTCAGAGAGACAAGCTAGTACCTGTGTGCTCTAAGATTTATAATACATGATGTGTACCATAAAAAATATGCTCTAACATATCACATAAACATGTAAATCATACATATGAAATGTAAGTGTTTAACTAAACATTACTTTATTCAAAGTTTTCAAATAGTTATTGATCTCTACGATCAGTCAAATTCGTACACACCACTTGATCGAATTACCTTCATTTGGTATTGGTGATGCTAAATAAGCTAGTGAAGTCCATCTCACTACTTAGTATCATCAATGTGAGATTTGGTTAATATAATATATAGCCAATCGATCTAAATAGATTACTTCCTACTAGTAAGCATAAAACATGTTATATACAAGAACAATAAAAATACATACATTTAATCTATCAAATGTATGCAATGAATCTCAATTATATTATTTATCACATAAATAATAAACATAATCAAATATCAATCTATACCAATTGGGTATAGTTATATTTAGACTTCATGTTCTTAATTTTCATTAGTAATTCAAATGTAGTACATCTATGACAATCAACATATCACAGTTTATTTTCCATGTACACATTTCTCAAACAATAACAAACATCCAATCATAATAATTATAGAGATATAATATCCCATAAACAAAGTTTTTTCTCACATGAAACTTAATCTTTAATTTATACAACTTGTTTTACTTTTGGGAGACTATATGCATATAATGATAGTTTCTTATCCCTTAGGATTTTATGACTTAATTTAACACTCAATAAACTATAATTATAAGCACACATCCCAATGTAAAAATATAAGCTATATATGTTTACAATTACCTAAGTCCTCATATATATATATATATATATATATATATATATATATATATATATATATATGTTCCTCATCAAATACATGCATACTATGAACTGCATAATATATATGTTCACATATACAAATATCATTCTATCATACTAAAAATAACTTCTATTTTTCTTATAAAACTTCATATGAATCTAACAAACCATTTAACTATTCACGAAATAACAATCAAGATCTAACATAGGGTCTCAACATTCCCAACCCTTGTTTCTCCCTATTTTGGGTTATTAGGTTTATATACCATTCCAAGTTTCTCAAGTATCATCTAACTCCAATCGACTCTAATTCAAATTCATGATGAACTGTATACCTATTGCATAGTCTTTTTAAGAATTTAAACTTATATAGTATATGCTCAATTTAAACATATTAACTTATGTATTATTCCATGTTTGGGCCTATCAACTTACTAAATATATTAAAAACTGATATACATATAGAAACATTACTAGTTTCTATACAGGTTTCGAACCAGATAAGCAAAACACAAGTTGCATGAATAGAATAATATGAATGTAAGATCCCAGTAATATAGCTACCAAATTGGTGGTAATAACCTGTAATGCCCAAAATTTACATCTCAAACACACACAAAAATCATAATTGTTTTTTGAAACATTGGTAACATTGACAACATTGAGGTAAGAATAAACATAACAATCTGAACTAATCGATTCAATGATACAATTAACCAAGCAAAATTACTCTTAAAGTTACAAGGACTCTACATGGCTAAACAGGCTACTAGATGATGTTGAGATAAATAATAGAACAAATTTTTACACTATAATAAATAACTAGTTTCATTCTATATACTAACATCATTACAACTAAAGTCTTGTTTCAAACCAAGGGTAAACAAAATGGATAACTAGAGTACCAAACCAAACAACACCTTGTTACATTTTTACCAGACTCAAAAAAAATAGCTATGACTAGGGTTCAAAAGGGTCTATTAAAAATATCAAAAGGAGTCATAAAATAAAAATGAAGGGTTATTCGTTAATATGAAACTCAAAATAAAAAGATACAGCTTCTATATTTTTCAAAGGCCAAACACAGATACTAACACAACACACTTTTTGGAATGATTTCATAGACCCAAACCAGAAACAATAAAATAATTTTGAATAAATTTAATTCCAAAAGAGTTATTAAAAAATAGAAAATGATCATGTTTTAGTTATTTAAATTTAACTCCATTAATTTAAAGATAAAATAAAACACTATCAACCTCCAAAATTGATATACTCTATCTCTCAAGCTTCCTTTAGCCTGGTGACTCCTAAGAGACTTTGACAACTAAAGGAAATTAGCAAGTGAATAATTTTGATAATTATCTCCAAAAATGGATTCATCGAAATACCTCAAAATGAAGTATAAGATTACATGTTGATAAATAAATTTATACTAAAATAGAGTTAGAGGTTGCAAATTTTCATTTATGTTAATTAACGAGTATAATTGTTTATCTGAGTCAGAATCCAGGTGACTTAAGTCAATTGTTTTTTAAGTTTAAATAACTTAATTTAATTGATTTATTTTTAAAATTGAAGAAATAAATTTATGATTAAGTGATCTAGATAAATCTTTGTTTGACTATTTTGAGTCACTATCATTACATTATTATTATTATTTAAATATGTGGACAATAAAGCTAGATATATTTAATTTTATGATTCTTTTAGTCTTACCTATTAAAGTTACATTGTCTTGGTCATGAAAGTTTGTTTTACAAATAATTTTTTGTTACATGCCTAAGACCAAATCCATTTAATTTGAATATTAATTTTTACAACAATTTAAATGAATATTCAAAACACTAATTGATTCCTCACCAAGGTTGCTTCTAATTATAAAGGATTATAAACACAAAGTTCAATTGCTCAGTTGAGTATATATTAATGACTACTCTCATTTTACCTCCCTAATAGTACTAGGTATTAGGGGTTACCTAAAAAAAATTCTCAACCTTACTCAAATCATTGCCAACCCATAAAATTTCTCATACATAATTTATGTGAACTGCCACACAAAAAAAAACATGGAAATAATTGACTATTTCTCCACTACCCACTTGTTACCATGAAGCTTAACAACTAAAATGGTCAACCCAAAAGAGTACAAGGACCCCTAATATAATAATCAATAAATCCAAAACTGAAGGGATCTAAAAGAATGATTCACCCACTAGTTTACAAGATAAACCTCTAATATTGTTTGCTCAGGATAATCTAGATTACAATTATAAAAGTATCCATTAACAAGAAGGTGACTACTTCACTCAACTATATTTTACCTGCTTTATGTGTGGTTAATTATCTTATATCATATTTTATTTTATCTTATCTTATTTTATTTTTTAAGGAATTTATTTGAATGGCTATTATCAAGACACCTAAAAATTCTTAAACTAATGACAACTCCAACCACAAGATTAAGAAATTGAAATCAAGTCAATTATTTTAAGATAACTTTCAATAGTGAAAATCAAATTCTATAGATACAAATTTCACTGTAAACATTTTCAAGAACACATGAATATTAGAGAGGACAAGTACATTATATATATATATATATATATACATATACATTATATATATATATATACATATATATATATATACATATATATATATATATATACATATATATATACATATATATATATATATACATATATATATATACATATACATATACATATATATATATATAAATATACATATACATATATATATACATATACATATACATATACATATACATATATATATGCATATATATATACATATACATATATATATGCATATATATATATATATATATATGCATATATATATATATATATATATATGTATGTATGTATGTATAATTCCATTACAAACTCATTCAAATAAGTTATTCGCTATACCAAAAATAATACAAAAAGGGGTGTTTAGAATTAGATAATGAAATATAAATATATCTCTTTTATTCTATACAATCAAAATTACACAGCAATTTTTGCACAATCTCTGGATAGGCTAATACCATACTTTGACAACTTCCTTACAAACATTTATAAGAAAATATAGCATTAAATGTCTTTTTCAAATTGACTTGGAACTCTTTCCTTGCATTACAAAATTTGACAACAAGAGGTCAGCTAAAATTTGAGCAAGTAAACAGTCCTCACAGGGATTTTTCTTTTCTTTTTCTAGAGTCATAAACAAGATAACAATGAGACTAACATTCCTCTTAAACATGGTAATGTAAGTAGAGACATATAGTTTTTGTCATAAAATTAGTATTAAGAGGGTAATAAATAAAATCCACACAACAACAAAATAAAACTAATTTCATCACAATATTAATTATAGCATACTTGTCATCATCAGTTCAATTGAGTCAGAGAAGTTATTATCAAGGTATTCTTCTAAGTCATTAGCATTAGTTAAAATACACCTCTAAAATCACTATCTCTACAAATTTATCATTATTATGTTTGTGTCTTTACCAAAATAATATTGCTCAAAGCTTTTAAAAACATGCACGTCTATACAGATGTGTGTGTGTGTGTGTGTGTGTGTGTGTGTGTGTGTGTGTGTGTGTGTGTGTGTGTGTGTGTGTGTGTGTGTGTGTGTGTGTGTGTATGTGTGTGTGTGCGCGCGCGCGCGCGTGTGTGTGTGTGTGTGTGTGTGTGTGTGTGTGTGTGTGTGTGTGTGTGTGTGTGTGTGTGTGTGTGTGTCTGTGTGTGTGTGTGTGTGTGTGTGTGTGTGTGTGTGTGTGTGTGTTTCATACATTAGAGTATACAACTATATATACTTGACAACAACATAATAAACCCAAATACAAAACTAGTTCACAATAGACCTCATCTTCTTCTCCGTAAAAAAAATATTGTATCTAATCATCCCCTTTCGAATTAATTCTCAACTTAAATTCCTAAATATAAAAATTATGAGTTTAAATTCTCAAATAAATTTTTATCATACATATATTGTGATATAATATTTGTATCTAAAAACCAATAACTATAATATAAAATACTAATCTAAAATACTATAATATAAAACAAACAATTTGAATTCTCATACAAAAATATATAATATATGGTATATATTTTATATAAATAATAAAATAAAAATTAATTTATAAAATATAATATAAATTATATTTATGAATTTTAAATTAACCAATATACAAAATAAAAGACTTATATAA